>LNAC01000272.1:452111-477021 GCA_002007465.1 Ailurus styani
AAAAAAAAAAAAAAAAAAAAAAAAAAAAAGAACATTCCATCCCAAAACAGCAGAATACACATGCTTTTCAAGTGCACAGGAACATTCTCCAGGACAGATCACATGTTAGGCCACAAAACAAGTCTCAATATCAAGTGTCTTTTCTACAACAATGCTATGAAACTAGAAATCAATTACAAGGAAAAAAATGGAAAAAACACAAACATGTGGAAGCTAAACAATACGCTACCAAACAGCCAGTTTATAAAGAAATCAGAGATGAAATAAAAAATACAGGGAGACAGATGAAAATGAAAACACAACAGCCAAAATCTCTGGGAAGTGCAAAAGCAGTTCTAAAAGGGAAGTTTATAGTGATACAGGCCCACCTCAAGCAGCAAGAAAAATCTCAAACAACCTAACCATACACCTAAAGAATTAGAGAAAGCACAAACAAAGGCCATAGCAGTAGTAAGCAAACAGTAAATATCAGAGCAGAAATAAATAAAATAGAGACTAACAACAACAACAGGAGAAAAGATCAGTGAAACCATGAGATGATTCTTTGAAAAAATAAAACTGATAAACCTTTAGCCAAACTCATCAAGAAAAAAAGAGACAGGATTCAAAGTCAGAAATGAGAGAGAAGCAACCAACATCACTGAAATACAAAGGGTTATAAGAGATTATTATGAAAATTATATGCCAACAAACTGAACAACATAGAAGAAATAGACAAATTCCTAGAAACATACAAACTTCCAAACCTGAATCAGGAAGACACAATCCAAATAGAGCAATTACTAGTAACAAAATTGAACTGGTAATCAAAAAACTGCCAACAAACACAAGTCCAGGACCAGATGGCTTCACAGGTTAATTCTAGCAAACACTTAAAGAAGAACTAATACTTTTTCTTCTCAAACTATTCTAAAAAAATAGAAGAGAAAGGAAAGCTTCCAAATTCATTCCATGATACTAAAACCAGACAAAGACATTACAAAAACAAATACACAAATAATAAAAAACCTACTACAGGCTAACATTTCTGATGAACATAGATGCAAAAGTCTCCAACAAAATATTAGCAAACTAAATTCGATAATACTTTAAAAGAATCATTCCCCACAATCAAGTGAGATTTATTCCAGGGATGCGAGGATGGTTCAGTATCTGCAATGTGATATATTACATTAACAAAATGAAGGATAAAAACCGTATGATCATCTCAACACAGAAAAAGCATTTGACAAAATCCAAAAACCATTCATGATAAAAACTGTCAACAGAGTGGTTTTAGAGAGAACATACCTCAACATAATAAAGGCCACATATGACAAACTCACAGCTAATATAATACCCAATGGTGAAAAACAGAACTTTCCTCTAAGATCAGGAACAAGACAAGAATGTCCACTCTCACCACTTCTAGTCAACACAGTACTGAATGTCACAGCAGTAATTGGACAATAAATAAATAAATAAATAAATAAATAAATAAATGGCACCCAAATTGGTAAAAAGTAAGTAAAACTGTCACTATCTACAGATGACATATTATATATAGAAAACCCTAAACCCTCCTACACTGTTGGTGGGAGTGCAGGCTGGTGCAGCCACTCTGGAAAACAGTGTGGAGGTTCCTCAAAAAGTTGAAAATAGAGCTACCCTACGACCCAGCAATTGCACTACTGGGTATTTACCCTAAAGCTACAAAGATAGTGATCCTCAGGGCACATGCACCCGAATGTTTATAACAGCAAGGTCCACAATAGCCAAACTATGGAAAGAACCTAGATGTCCATCAACAGATGAATGGATAAAGAAGATGTAGTATATATATACAATGGAATACTATGCAGCTATCAAAAGAAACGAAATCTTGCCGTTTGCAATGACGTGGATGGAACTACAGGGTATTATGCTGAGCGAAATAAGTCAATCAGAGAAAGAAAATTATCATATGATCTCTCTGATATGAGGAACTTGAGGGGCAGGGNACTCCTAATCTCACAAAACAAACTGAGGGTTACTGGGGGGTGGGAGGGTAGGGATAGGGTAGATGGGTTATTGTGGACATTGGGGAGGGTTTGTACTATGGTGAATGCTATGAAAGGTGTAAGCCTGATGATTCACAGACCTGTACCCCTGGGCAAATAATAATAATAAAAATAAAAATAAGAATAAAAAAAGAAGGAAACCCTAAAAACTCCATCAAAAAACTACTAGAATAAATGAATTCAGTGAAGTTGCAGGATACAAAATATATGGAAATAACTGTTGTGTTTCCATATATTAATAATGATGTAGCAGAAAGAGAGATTAACAATCCCATTTATATTTGCACCAAAAATAAAATACCTAAAAATAAATTAAACCAAGGAAGTGAAAAGACTTGTACTGTGAAAACTATAAAACACTGATGAAAAAAATTGAAGACAACACAATGGAAAGATATACTATATTCATGAACTGGAGGAATTAATATTGTTAAAATGTCCGTAACTACCCAAAGAAATGTACAGATTCAATGAATCCCTTTCAAAATACCCTGGCATTTTTCACAGAATTAAAATAATCATAAAATTTGTATGGAACCACAAAAGACTCCATATAGCCAAAGCAATCTTGAAAAAGAAGAGCAAAGCTGGAGGTAACACAATCCCAGATTTCAAGATACACTATAACAAAACAGTATGGCACTGCCACAAAAACAGACACAAAAATCAATTTAACAGAATAGAGAGCCCAGAAATAAGCTCATGCTTATATGATCAATTAATCTATGACCAAGGAAGCAAGAGTATACAATGAGTAAAAGACAGTCCCTTCAATAAATGATGTTAGGAAAACTGGACAGCTACCTGCAAAAGAATGAAACTGGACCACTTTCCTATACCATACACAAAAATAAACTCAAAGTGGATTAAAGACCTAAATGTGAGACCTGAAAGCAAACTTCTTTTTTTTTTTTAAAGATTTTATTTATTTATTTATTTATTTGACACAGAGAGAGAGATTACAAGTAGGCAGAGAGGCAGGCAGAGAGACAAGGAGAGGAGGAAGCAGGCTCCCCGCCGAGCAGAGAGCCCGATGCGGGCCTCGATCCCAGGACGCTGAGATCATGACCTGAGCCGAAAGCAGAGGCTTTAACCCACTGAGCCACCCAGGCGCCCCTGAAAGCAAACTTCTAAAAGAAAAAAGTCAGCCACCTCTTGAACACTGGTCTAAGCAACATTTCCCTAGATAATGTCTCCTCAGGGAAGGGAAACAAAAGTAAAAGTGAATTACTGAAGGCACCTGGGTGGCTCAGTTGTCAAGCGTCTGCCTTCAGCTCAGGTCATGATCCCAGGGTCCTGGGATCAAGCACCGCATCGGGCTCCCTGCTCTGCGGGAAAGCCTGCTTCTCCCTCTCCCACTCCCCCTGCTGGTGTTGCCTCTTTCGCTGTCTCTCTCTCTGTCAAATAAATAAATAAAATATTTCTTTTTATAAAGATTTTGTTTATTTATTTGACACACAGAGAGAGAAATCACAAGTAGGCAGAGAGGCAGGCAGAGAGAGAGGGGGAAGCAGGCTCCCCGCTGAGCAGACAGCCTGATGCGGGGCTCGATCCCAGGACCCTGAGATCATGACCTGAGCCGAAGGCAGAGGCTTTAACCCACTGAGCCACCCAGGCGCCCCTAAATAAATAAAATCTTAAAAAAAAAAAAAAGTTACTGAGACTACACCAAAATAAAAAGCCTTGAGAGAAGGAAACCAGCAACCTACTGAATGGGAGAAGATATCTGGAAATGATATATGCAATAAGGGGTTAATATCCAAAATATATAAATAACTTACACTACTTAACAGCCAAAAAAAATCTGATTAAAAAGTCAAGAATAGGCATTTTTCCAAAGACATTCTGATGGCCAACAGACACATGAAAAGATGCTCAACATCACTAGTCATTCGGAAAATGCAAATCAAAATTACCATGAGATATCACCTCATATCTGCTAGAATGACTATATCAAGAAGACAAGAAATAACAATTGTTAGCAAGGATGTCGAGAAAAGGGAACCCTCATGCACTGTTAGTGGGAATGTAAATTGGTGTAATCACTGTGGGAAAACAGTACGGAGGTTCCTCGAAAAATTAAAAATAGAAATACCCTATGACTCCAGTAATTATACTACTGGGTATTTACCCAAATAAAATGAAATTCAGTAAGATAATATCCACCCTTGTATTTACTGCAGCATTATTTACATTAGCCAAGTTATGCAAGCAACCATCAATAGATGAATGGATAAAGATGTGGTGCACATATATAATTATTACTCAGCCATAAAAAAGGATAAAATCTTGCTATTTCCAATGACATGTATGGCTCTAGATGGTATTAGGCTAACTCCAATAACTCAGACAGAGAAAGACAAATACCATATGATTTCACGTATATGTGGAATCTAAAAAACAAACAAAACAGAAATGATCTTAAATACAGAGAACTCGTTGCATGAGGGGACAGGGTTGGGGGGACAGATGATATAGGTGAAGGGAATTAAGAGATACAAACTTCCAGTTATAAAACAAATAAATCACAGGGACAAAAAGTACAGCATAGGGGAATAGTCAGTAATACAATAATAACACTGTACTGTATGGTGACAGATGGTGACTACATTTATAATGGCCAGCACAGTGTAATAAATAGGATTGGGGAAATCACTGTCATAAACCTGAAACTAATATAACATTGTATGTGAACTATACTTCAAAGAAAAACAAACCGAAAACACCAAGCACCCAAACGACTTGGGTGCCACTTATGGAAAGAATTTCAGAACACAAGATAAAAAGTGACAGGAAAATAATCCAATTGGATTATTAGAACCTGTTCCAACATGACAGTACATTATAAAACAAAGAAACTAAACCAAATCATTTAAGACATGAAGGAAAGAAACTCACCTGTACGAAGAAAGACCAAAACAAAATACAGTTTATAAAGACATTATTTGGAATGGGGAAAGCATTTAATTCTATTGAACAGAAAGGAATAAGGCAGACACTGATTCACTGACAAGGAGAGACATCTAATAAAAGAGGACACTTTTAAGATTAATGGGTTAGCACTGGTATTGGGTTTCACGTTTATGAAACAACATACAGGAAGGGTCAATCAGTATTCAACTTCATGTGTACCAACCATGTGTGCTGGCAGATTGGGAAAGCTGGAATGGTAGGAAAGGAAATGATTCAAACTTCTTTAATAAAACTGGTTTTGATTTTTTAAAAATTATGTACCATAACCCAGAGACTTTATCCCAGGAATGCAAGGTTGGTTCAACATATCAAAATCAATCAATACAATATACTATATTAAGAGAACCAAAGACAAAGACCACATGATATTCTCAATAGACACAGGAAAAACATTTGTAAAGATCCAACAGCTTTTCATGATAAAAACATTTGACCAACTGGGAATAAAGGAAATATCCTTAAGCTGATTAAGGGCATCTTTAAAAAAAAAAAACGCCTGAGTTAACATCATACTTAATGGTGAAACACTAAAAAATTTCCCCATAGGATCAGGAACAAAATGAGGACATTCACTCTCATTTCTTGTCAACATTATACTAGAAGTTCAGCCAGGGCAATCAGGCTACTGGGAATGTAACACAGTAAGTGGCAATGGAAAAGAGTCCAGCAATTTTTCAAACATACAGTAATAATACGACCCAGCAATTCCATTTCTGGTATACAGCCAAAAGACTGAAAACATTAAGTCCGTATAAAAAACTGTTACATGAATGTTCATCACAGCAATATCCATAACAGCCAAAAGTAGAAACAACCCAGATACCTACCAACTGATGAATGATTTTAACAAATGTGAAATATCCACACAGTGGAATGTTATTCAGCTATGAAAAGGAATGAAGTACTGATATTTGCTCTAATGTAGAGTAAATGAAATATGGATGAAATATGGATAAACATGATTCTAAGTGAAAGAAGCCAGACACAAAAGGCCACATATTCTATGATTCCACTTAAATGAACTATCCAGAACAAGCAAATTCAGAGAGATAAAGTAGATTTGTGATTGGCAGGAGTATGGGTAGATAGGGAATGACTGTTCATGAATACAGTGTTTCCTTTTGGAGTGGTAAAATGTTTGGAGTGGTAAAATGAATTAGTGATAACAGTTGCAGAACCTTGTGACTGTAATAAAAACCATGAATTACATAATTTTAAAGGGTGAATTTTATGGTATGTGAATTATATCTCAACAAAAAAACCACACACATATACATACTGAGACAGTAAGGTAAATTCCAGGCATGCAAGTACAATTTAACATTTAACATCTGTTTATATAGTCAATACAAAGGCTAAAAGAGAAAACTTTATGATTATTACAATGGATGGTAAAAAAGACATCTGACAAAATTTAACTTCTTAGTAAGAATTCCTCAAAAAACAGGAATAAAAGAATATTTCAACATAATAGAGACTATCTATCTGAAAACAGACAAAATCATATAGAGTAATAAGATGTATTCCTAAAAATCAAGGAGATAAGATGTCAATTATCTCCAATGCTTAACACTGTTTTGAAAGTTCTAGTTAATATATTAAGAGAATTCCCACCCCACTTCCTAACAAATATTGAAACAGAAAAGACAAAAGAATTATCTGCATATGATTTAAGGAAAAGTGTATCACTAGAAAAACAATTAAAATACAGTAGAATGGGGCATCTGGGTGGGTGACGGGGTTATGCGACCGACTCTTGATGTCAGCTCAGGTCATGATCTCAGGGTCCTAGGATCGAGCCCTGTGTCAGGCTCCACACTCAGTGGGGAGCCTGCTTCGGGATTCTTTCTTCCTCAACCCCTCTCTCTGCTTATTCACTCTCTATAATAAGTCTTTTTTGAAAAATAAAGTATAGCAGGATGACAAAAAAATAAAAATAAAAAGCTTTGGCATGTATCATCAGAGACCAGGTTGAAAATATAAAAGAAAAAGACTGAATTTAGTCATTCAACAAATATTTAGTTTTTTTGTGAGCCAGGCACTGTTACAGTCATTAAGGATACACCGACAAACAAGGGGCAAAACAAAATAGAAAATAACTCTATTAAACAAGTAAATTATTTAGTACATAAGAATGTAAATAAAGAGCTATACAAAATCAGAGACAAGGATGAGGATGGGGTTGTTGATTTTAAAACTGATGGTAGGGTGGATGGGTTATGGACATTGGGGAGGGTTTGTGCTTTGGTGAGGGCTGTGAAAGATGTAAGCCTGATGATTCACAGACCTGTACCCCTTGGGCAAATAATAAAAATAAAATTAAAAAAAAAAANCACCTGCATAGAGACTTGGAAGCGGTCTGGGAGGGATGTAGGAAGAGCTTGAGCAAAGTCCCTGAGGCAGTAGCATGACTGGCATATTAAGGAACAAGGAGGAGGCCCCAGGCTGCACTGGAGCAAAGAGGAGAAGAGGCTGCATGTCCACTCCATTTTAACAGGTGGCTGTGCCCACACTGCTGAGAACAGACTTTCAGAGCGCAAGAATGGAAAGGGAGACCAGCTAGAAATCGACTCAAATAATATATTTAAGAGACAATACTGACTTAGATAAAGATAGTGGCTGTGGAAGTTTTTGGATTCTGCATATACTCTGAAGTTGGAATTAAGAGGATTTGCCAGCATATTAGGTGTGGGAGAAAAGCTATGATGTCAGGGGTGACACCAAGGTGCTTGTTCTGAGCTACCCAGATTCCATTTATAAAAGCATCAGCAAAGGAAACAACATGCAGTAATTTCTTTAAAATGTGTGGATCATTTAGGAAGAAAAACAAAACTCTACTGAGATAGAAAAATAAATAGAAACATTCCATGCCTCTGGCAGGAATGATTCAATATTAGAAAAAGGGTAATTTCTCCTATTAATTTACAATTTAACTCACTTCCAACTAAAATTCCATTGCTATTTCTCTTGAAACTCAAGGTGTTTCTTAAGTCAATCTAGAAAAACAAGTGAAAATGGTTAAGAATAATTATTCTTTTTTTTTTTTTTTAAAGATTTTATTTATTTATTTCACAGCCGGAGAGAGATCACAAGGAGGCAGAGAGGCAGGCAGAGAGAGAGAGGGGGAAGCAGGCTCCCCGCCAAGCAGAGAGCCCGATGCGGGCCTCGATCCCAGGACCCTGAGATCATGACCTGGGCCGAAAGCAGAGGCTTTAACCCACTGAGCCACCCAGGCGCCCAAGAATAATTATTCTTAATAGAAAGATTAATTATGAGAAACTTGCTCTTCTCTGCCTAAAATGAATATCCACAGGGCTTCCTTCCTTCCTTCGGTTCCCTGTTCAAATGCCATCTTATGAGAGGCTTTCCCTGAACATTCTATATAAAACACAGCAAGATCCTCTCTTTACTCTGTACCACTGCTAGCACTTCCTGTCCCTTTCAACCATTTTTCACCTTAGAGAAAAATCACTGGACGGTAGGGTCTTTGTCATGTTCTGTACTGGAAACTCTGCCTGTGTGGGGAACAGTGCCTAGAGTAGAGTAGGTGTTCACTAAAGAGTTGTTGAATGAATGGCTGAATAAATATGCACTACCAGAGACAGAACACACAGTGCACTGTAGTGGTTCAGAGAACAGGCTCTGGAGCCAGGGATCAGGTTTATCATTTACTGTAACTGGGTAATCCTTGGCAAGATACTTAAAATCTCTCTGAACCTCAGGTTTTTCATCTGTAAAGAAGGGGCACCAACATGAATAGCACAGGGTTCCATGCTGACAAATGACCTAATGGCATATAAGCTCTCGATAATCAATGCTAAGACTTTCTCTTAATTGTTCCTCCTTACCATAAGCCAACTTTTAAATCAGTTCCCTCAAAATTTCTTTTCTTTTTTTTTTAAAGATTTTATTTATTTATTTCACAGCGGGAGAGAGATCACAAGGAGGCAGAGAGGCAGGCAGAGAGAGAGGGGGAAGCAGGCTCCCTGCCAAGCAGAGAGCCTGATGCGGGCCTCGATCCCAGGACCCTGAGATCATGACCTGGGCCGAAAGCAGAGGCTTTAACCCACTGAGCCACCCAGGCGCCCTCCCTCAAAATTTCTATCCCCCAATTCTAGTTCCACCCTTTAAAAACCTACCAAAGAAAGGAAGAAACTAGTATTTGCTTAGCTTCAACTATGTGTCAGGTACTAAGTTCTCTCACCAACCTTGTGGGGGTAGGTAATACCAACTCTGCTTTAGAGAAAAGGAAACACAGGCTAAGGGAGATTAGGTAATTTGCCCAAGACCATACAGTTAGTAAGTGGTACAGCTTCATTTGAACCTATACTTTTGGCTCCAAAGTATATTCCCTTTCTGCTACCCCATACTTCTTATTTCTTCTTGCATTTGAGTCCCTTACATATTTGAAAATCACTATCAGCATGTACATCTTTCCTTCTTTGACTAAACATTCAAATCCCTGATTATGTCCTTATATGTCTTTCTCTCTAGGTCCCTCATTGTTAAGAATTCATTCTAATTTGTTGAGGTCTCTTAATCTGTGGCATCTTAAATTACACCTGACCCTTGAACAATATGGATTTGAATTGCAAGGGCCCATGTATATGTGAGATTTTTCTAATACAGTACTGTACGTGCATTTTCTCTTCTTTATCATTTTCTTAACATATTTTCTTTCTCCAGCTTACTTTATTATAAGAATAAACATATACATGTGTTAATCAACTGTTTATGTTATTGGTAAGGCTTCTGGTCCACGGTAGGCTACTTGTACTTAAGTTTTTGGAAAGTCCAAAGTTATACTTGGGTTTTTGACTATGGGGGGTCAATGCCCCTAACTCCTGCCCCCTCATTGTTCAAGAGGCAACTGTAATCATTTTTAAAGGGGACAAAATCTTGGGGCGCCTGGGTGGCTCAGTCGGTTGAATGTCTGCCTTCGGCTGGGGTCGTGATCCCAGGGTCCTGAGATTGAGCCCTGCATCGGGCTCCCCGCTCAGCGGGAAGCCTGCTTTTCCCTCTCTCACTCCCCCTGCTTGTGTTCCCTCTCTCGCTGTTTCTCTCTGTCAAATAAATAAAATCTTACAAAAAAAAAAAGGGAACAAAATTTTGTAGACCCCCAGCTGTCATAAAATTTTATCATAATGTTCTAAAACATACTCAACTATAGCAACAATATATTATAACCATATACTATAAAACCAAGGTTAATATATATAAGTAGAAATAAAATATCAATAAAATCCAAATTAATATTATTAATTTAATATCCTATTATTTTGCTGAAATTATATCTTGTTTACAACGTGAATAAGTCTCAGGTTCTCTTGCATTTAACATCCTTATTATTCTGTGGGCTGTGTGATGAATCAGATTTCACACCACTTCTATCTGAACTACCAGCAGGCCTGTGTTTGCATGGCCCATCTAGATATCATTAGGTGACCAGTAAGATGTGGGAGATGAAGGAAAAAGAGCACCTAGGATAATCTGAGGTCTTTTTTGGGGTGACTGGCTGAATCATAATCTCTCATGGAAATAGAAATATTTAGGTGGGGCGGGGCAGCTAGATTCGTTTTGACAAAGAATTTGTGGTACCTGAGAGATGGCTAGATGGAGCTGTTTAGATAAGTGGATGTATGGGTTTGAAGCCCACGATAGTTGAGCCTGGGCCTGAAACAGAGTTTAGAAGATATTAAATGGTGGCTTGAAGACAAAGAAGATCCTGCAAAGGCACAGCCAGAGACATGGAAGAACCTTTTGAGAAAAGAAATGTAGGAAGGAAGCCAAGGGAAGAGAATTTTTTAAAAGGCGGTATTAAATTCCACAGAGGCAAAAAGAAGGACTGAAATGTGTTCTTTGGACTGGGAGGTCACGGTGGCTTTTGGGAGAACAGCAGAAAGACAGTAAGGTCAGTTATTTAAGAAGTTTGGCTACCAAGGAAAGCAGAGGAAGCAGTGCCTAGAAGATGGGAGGGAGGATTATTTCTGGTCAGGAGAGAAAGAGCGAATGGAGGAGAAAAGGCTGCTGAGGTCCCTTCTCTACTCCCAGGACCTATTAGAGTACCTGGGACATAGCAAACATTCCAAAAATATTTACTGAATGTTGAATGCAAGAAGGAAAAGGGTGGAATCAAACAGGAGGAGGGTCTTAGTAAGGAGGACAGGGAAGAGGTGAACGGGAGGGAAACAAACATTTTTTAATTACGTTAAACTCCAGGCTGTTTATGTTCAAAATCCTTGAAATGATCCAGAAAACAAGTCCTTACTGTTTCCATTTTACAGAAGAGTCCACTGAGGCCAAGAGATTAGGTAATCTACACAAGGTCATTTGTCTGCTGAGGGACAAAGGCAACATGCAGATGTGACTTCCTCTGCCCACTAAACTCTTGCTCTTCCATTTCACCTTGAAAATGAACATATCGAATATGAATATAAAATGATTTGCTGAAAACGAGGGGAAAACATCTGAGCTGGAGAACAGTAAAGGTATGTCAGAACACCCAAGAAGGATGGACAGGGGCACTGAGGATCTAGATGAAGGCAATCTTGCGGCAGGCCCAGGCTGCATGTTTTTGTGATTACGTTCTGCTGGTGGCAGTAGGCCACCTGCTGCAGCAGTCAGGGCAGACTATAAGGATGACCCAGGAAGGGGTTTCTAGGATGAATGTATCAAAATAAAAAAGGAGACTAGGGTGGGAGAGTTCAAGTGATCACGGAAGTTAAATCTGGGTAAGGAGGAGTGAAGCCCAGAGGCGGTGGACATAGCAAGAGAAAGTGGAGAGGTCCAGGGCTCACTCCGAGTGTACAGTAACACTGAATGAGAAACAACTGCACTGGAGCAAAGGAGACATCCTCCATCACTATCCTCTTCATGTCACTTCAGCAAGCTGCTCCAACTGCCCACTCCTGCTGAACTGCTCTACTTCTGTAATTTGCTCTTAGCACAATATAAAAACAAGGGACACATTTGTTCTGGGTTACCTGATCCCTTGTAGTTAAATAAATCCTCGCCCCAGACAAGGAGCTTATTAAAAACAGTGGAAACCATATTTCATAACTCTATCACAGGCTCTGTCTCTCCCCTCCCACCTGGCCTCGCACTGGGTAGGGCCAGCGGACCCCAAGAGCAACAGAGGACTGAGCTGGAAAACGAGCAGAGCTCTTGAACACCTGGCATAGTGCAAAGATTAACCTAACAGGATCCTTTTAGTTCCTAGATACTTCCATTTGGTATAGTGGGGGTGTTTTCTAATAGAAGTGTACTTATTTTGTGTGAGTCAACCAGCCAGATGTGAGATCCTAAACTGTGTTTACTATACCTTTACAGAAAGTATCTTTTACAGAAATTGAAGAATGTCTTACTATCATCAAGACTAGGTTCTCTCTACTGAGGCTGCTCTATCTAATAATAGAAAAGAAGTCTCTTTTGGATTAGCCAAAGTGATTGTAAAAGGAAATATAGAACCACTAGAAATGTGTTAGTCCCATGATTTTATACCCACCTCATGGGGCGCCTGGGTGGCTGAGTAGGTTAAAGCCTCTGCCTTCGGCTCAGGTCATGATCTCAGGGTCCTGGGATAGAGCCCGGAGTTAGGCTGCCTGCTCAGCAGGGAGTCGGCTTCCTCCTCTCTCTCTGCCTGCCTCTCTGCCTACTTGTTATCTCTCTCTCTCTCTGTCAAATAAATAAATAAAATATTAAAAAAAAAATCACACCCACCTCAGAAGGTACCACACTGTGGCTACAGCACAATAGAAAGCTCAGGACTGGTAACTCATTTCAAAAATACTACAATAGTCAGGGCGCCTGGGTGGCTCAGTTAAGTGTCTTCCTTCAGCTCAGCTCATGATCCCTGGGTCCTGGAATTAAGCTCCCAGCTCAGCTGGGAGTCTCCTTGTCTCTCTCCCTGTGTCCCTCCCCCTGGCTCATGCTCTCTATCACACTCTCAAATAAATGAATGAATAAATAAATAAAACCCTTTTAAAAAATCCAACTACTGTCATACACACACACACACACATAACTCACATAGATTAATTTCCCTTTGGCCTAACAGACCAGACCAGTGGTTTTCAATCTGTAGGCAGTGAAACTGATTTACTGGGTTGCAACCTGACTTTATACAAAATAAAAATATAAAAATATCAGAATGCATCACATACAGTATGATTTGGTGAAAATGCATTACTGGTGTGTGTGAGTGTGCATGAAATTAGCAGTTATTTCTTATTTTGGGCTTTATTTCTTACTATAGTACAAGAAAAGTCTGAAAGCCACCAGACTGCATCAGAATCAATCAGCAACAATGACTCATCTTCAAGATCTAAATATTTTCTAAAATTATTGACTTAATCCTCACGTAACAGTTCAGTGAGGGGAAATAAGAACAGTTATGTCTTGTTTGAAAGTAGTTGGTCTCATTTCGAAAGTCAAACAGAGGTCTAGAGGGAATTACTTTTCAATCTAGTCAACAGATGTAACTCTAAAAAAAATGAACCAAGGATCTGTCATTCTGCTCCCTCTGCATATGCATTTCCTCCAAAGTTAAAGACGCCATTAGCACAAAAGTTCTACTTCGGTGAGAGAGAAAAAGGAAAAACAGATCTAAAGACATGAGTTTATTTTTTGACATTTCTTCCTACATAAAAATTTTTGAATCTTCTGTGACACTCATTTTTATATTGGTAACCATTTCTGAACCTAACAAACCCAGCACTTCTAACAGCTCTCATATTAAATATATTTTGCAACAGAAAGTGAGAAGTTAATGTTATCAAGAATTTTCCAGTCCCCATGATGACAACTTTGTTGTTAGCATGGACTCCCCTTCACTCTGACAACCAGATAATGTCCACATCTGGGTAACCTTACTGACGACCAGGTAACATCCACTTCTGGGTAATCTTACAGACTATAATCAGATTTAGAAAGTCCACTCAGATTTAGCAAGTCCACTCAGTGATCAAGTGGGAAGAGCAGTTTTCTCACAGATCCTTTCTGTATGCCAACATAGTCCAGTTTAGTTTGCCCCCCAAAGACTTAAGCTATCTAGAACCTCCAGAAAAGGCCCACCAAACGCAGGAATCTGAGGGAGGGGTACCAATGAGAAGTGCCCACAATGCTCAGAGCCTAGAGACAACTTAGTATTATAAAGCCACCAGAAAACTACTGAAAGACACCTGCCAAACCACAAGAGCATTTATTGAGACTTTACTAGGTTTCTACCATTGTATAAGGAGTTTGGTGCTCCTGGTAGGTAACTGTTAGGTACATCCTAACACATGATTCCTAGGGGAAAAGAAGGGAAAGCAAATAGAAATCTAATAAACACAATTTTTTAAATTTAAATTCAACTTAGTTAACATATAGTGTAATATTGCTTTCAGGAGTAAAATATAGTTATTTATCACTTACATATAACACCCAGTGCTCATCGCAAGTGCCCTCCTTAATGCCCACCCCCCCACACCTCTCCTCCAACAACCGTTAGTTCTCTACAGTTAAGTCTTTTATGGTTTGCCTCCCTCTCTGTTTTTATCTTACTTTTCTTTCCCTCCCTATGTTCATCTGTTTTGTTTCTTAAATTCCACATATGAGTGAAATCATATGGTATTTGTCCTTCTCTGACTTATCTCACTTAGCATAACACACTCTAGTTCCATCCACATCATTGCAAATGGCAAGATTTCCTTTAAAAAGATTTTATTTGAGAGAGAGAGAACTCAAACAGGGGGAGGGGCAAAGGGAAAGGGAGAAGCAGGCTCCCCACTGAGTGTGGAGCCCAACATGGGGCTTGATCCCAGGACCCTGAGATCATGACCTGAGCCAAAGTCAGATGCTCAACCAACTGAGCCACCCATGGGCCCCAGGATTTCACTTCTGATGGCTGAGTAATATTCCTGTGTGTGTGTGTGTATGTCACACTCACACACACACACACACACACACACACACACTGACCTTCTTTATCCATTCATCAGTTGATGGGCATTTGGGCTTTTTTCATAATTTGGCTACTGTTGATAGTGCTGCTATAAACACTGGGGTGCATATGTCCCTTCAGATAAGCATTTTTTATATCCTTTGGATAGTACCTAGTAGTACAATTACTGGGTTGTAAGGTAGCTCTAGTTTTTAATTTGTTGAGGAACCTTTATACTATTTTCCAGAGTTTCTGCACCAGTTTGCATTCCCACCAACAGTGCAAAAGGCTTCCCCTTTCTCCACAACCTCACAAACATCTGCTGTTTCCAGAGTAAATTTTAGCCATTCTAACAGGTATGAAGTGGTATCTCATTGTGATTTTGATTTGTATTTCCCTAATGAGTGATAGTGAGCATTTTTTCATTTGTCTGTTAGCCATTAGTATGTCTTCTTTGGAAAAATGTCTGTTCATGTTTTCTGCCCACTTCTTAACTGGATTATTTATTTTGGGGGGTGCTGATTTTGATGAGTTCTTTATAGATTCTGGATACTATCCTGTTATCCGATGTCATTTGCAAATATCTTCTCCCATTCCATCAGTTGCCTTTTTATCCTGATCAAGTCCCGATAGTTCATTTTTGCTTTTGTTTCCCTTGATCCGGAAATGTGTCTAGTAAGATGTTGCTGTGGTCAAGGTCAAAGACGTTGCTGCCTATTTCTCCTCTAGGATTTTGATGGTTTCCTATCTTACATTTAGGTCTTTCATCCATTTTAAATTTATTTCAGTGTTTGGCAAAAGAAAGTGGTCCACTTTCATTCTTCTGTCCAGTTTTCCCAACACCATCTGTTGAAGAGACTTTTTTTCTGATGGATACTCTTTCCTAATTGATGAAGATTAGTTGACCACAGAGGTGACGGTTCATTTCTAGGTTCTCTATTCTGTTCCACTGATCCATGTGCCTGTTTTTGTGCCAGTACCTACTATCTTGATGACTACAGCTTTGTAATATAGCTTTAAGTCTGGAATTGTGATGCCTCCCACTATGCTTTTCTTTTTCAACATTACCTTGGCTATTTGGGGTCTTTTCTGGTTCCATACAAATTTTAGGATTGTTTGTTCTAGTTCTGTGAAAAATGCTGGTGTAACTTTGATTGGGATTGCACTGACTGTGTAGATTGCTTTGGGTAGGTAGTAAAGAAATTTAAACAATATTTTCTTCTAATTCAGGAGCATGGAATGTTTTTCCATTACTTTGTGTCCTCTTCAATTTCTTTCATTAGTGTTCTACAGTTTTCAGTGTACAGATCTTCTGCCTCTTCGATTAGGTTTATTCCTAGGTATCTTATGGTTTTTTGTACAACTGTAAATGAGATCGATTCCTTGGTTTCTCCTTCTGCCACTTCATTACTGGTGTACAGAAATGCAACAGATTTCTGTGTTGACTTTATATCCTGCGACTTTGCTAAATTCATGTAGCAGCTTTAGCAATTTTTTGGTGGAGCCTTTTAGGTTTCTACATTGAGTATCATGTCATCTGCAAAGAATGAAAATTTGACTTCTTCCTTGCTAATTTGGATGCCTTTTATTTCTTTTTGTTGTTTGCCGAGGGAAGGCCTTCCAGTACTATGTTGAACCACAGTGGTGACAGTGGACATTCCTGTCGTGTTCCTGACCTTAGGGGAAAAGCTCTCAGTTTTTCCCCATGGAGGATATTAGCTGTGGGACTTTGGTATATGGCCTATATGACGCTGTAGTATTAATAACACAAATATTTAACTGAATTAATGTTTGGTTACAACTTAGGCAGGCTATAGGTATATATATACATATATACACACATATGTGTACATATATACACATATATGTACACATATATGTGTACACACACACACACACATATATATTCTATGATCCTTAATTAGCAAACTTACTTCATGTAAATTTCAACATTTGATTCCAAGGAAAAAAGGGAAAGAAAATAAGGATTATCATCCTCCTGATTTTACAAAGAGGCTATAACAAAAAGAGATGCCTAAACCTGACAAGCCAAGACAGTGGTGGAATGAAGTATGTGTCTTTTAACTCCTAGTGTCACTGTTCTTTCCAACATCACAGGAAATCTTGCTCAGATAATATGGAGGATATCCTTCTAAAGGCTTAAAACTCACCAATTATCAGATTACTTCATTCTTTTTTTTTTTTTAAAGATTTTATTTATTTATTTGACAGAGAGAGAGAGATAGCGAGAGCAGGAACACAAGCAGGGGAGTGGGAGAGGGAGAAGCAGGCTTCCTGCCGAGCAGGAAGCCTGGTGCGGGACTTATCCCAGGACCCCAGGATCATGACCTGAGCCCAAGGCAGACGCTTAACAACTGAGCCACCCAGGCGCCCAGATTACTTCATTCTTTTTACCTCTGTGTGGTTCCCTGTGACCATACAGCTATTTACCTAACTGCAGCAAATTCCTACTTGGTAAGAAAACAGAATAGAAAAATTCACTTACTAACACAGCTGAGAAGCAATTACATATATGAGTGTGAGTGAAATAACACAGGAAGATGCTGTTATAGGGATTAAGAATACAGTGGCTGGTAGTAGTTCTTATGATTCAGCTTCTAGGCTCTACTGAACCAGTAACTCTCATAACTGTTCTACCTGGTATTCAAAGTATATGTACTCTCTCACACATAAAGGTTTTAGAACCTACATTAAGTCAACACCATACTATTCACTCAGAATTGATTTTAATGGGTCTCTGCTTTCTCTGTATGCATAACTAATATCTTACTTAGTTTTTACTGCCTTGTGTCAAAGGACTTTCAAAGAGATACAGACTAGAGAAAAATAACTAATAAAAATAATAATATATAATAATAAAAAATAATATGTCACAATCAATGTTCTCTGACATGAGAGTGCTGGCTTCCCAGCTGCTTCTGAGTACTACATATATGGTCTTCTTACACACCACGAAATGCTTCTTCAGTGCCTTTACCTACTCTTGTTATCACATTTCTTATGTTTCTGTGGCATTCTTAATAATCTGGGATTAATACACTTACTCAGTATGTAACCTTAGGTGAATTTCATAAGTCCTAACTTGTAATCAAGACCTAGATGTCATATATGAGATATATATATATATATATATATATATATTCTGCCTAACATGTAAACAAAGAAATTAATTCAATTAAATATTTGCATTTATTAAACTAACAAATATTTTTAAAATTTTGAATCCTCTACTTTTAATGAATATGTATGAAAACAGGTATTCTCTTACTCTGCTACTGGGTAAGACAGTCAAAACTTCTCTGGAGGACAATGTGACAATGTAAATCCAAAGTTTTAAACCATGCACATGCCATTTGACTGAGAAATTCCCAGAGACTTGTCTTGAGGAAGCTAACTAATGATTTACCTAAAAGCATGTTTCTTAGAGTATTATTTTACAGTATAAAGCTGGAAATAACCTAGATGTACCTGTAACAGGAACTGGTTATAATTTATAACAAATAGATCCATACCATAAATTACGAAATGGCTATTACAAATAATGCTATAGGAATATATCCTTTGCCATTGAAAGTTACCTAAGACATAGTGTTTAAGTGGGAATAAAAGGCTGCAAAACTGTATATATTACAAAAATTATGTACTTATACACATAGGTTCACATTCATGATGCTTATGACAAGGTAGAGGGATAGTAATCTTTCTACAATGAATACTATTACTTAATAAAAACTTTTTACACAGATGAGATATTTGTAACATGAAAGTCAATCCATTCTCTCTTTTAAATAGCTGAAGACAGTTTAAATAGTTTACAATATGAGCAGGGGTGCCTGGCTGACTCAGTGGAGAGAGTGTCTTGATTTTGAGGTTGTGAGTTTGAGCCACATGTGGGGTATAGAGATTACTTAAAAAAATTTTTTTTTTCTGTTTAGGAGAGCGAGCAAAAGCAAGCGAGCCAGAGTGTTGGGGGGAGAGGTTCAGAAGGAGAGGGAGAGAGTCTTAAGCAGGCTCCATGCCCAGCACAGAGCCCCATGTGGGGTTTGATCTCACAACCCTGAAATCATGACCTGAGCAGAAATCAAGGGTCGGACGCCTAACTGAGCCATCCAGGCACCCCCAAAATAAAATCTTTAAAAAATGTTTATAGTATGAGCAGATTGTTTTAGATGCAAGGACTACTACTGACCCTTAAGGATCCTCTGTAGATAGACAATACTCTGTGGTGAAAGACCAGGTTTTTAAAAAATTTCTCATTTGTTACAGACTGACATTTTTATAAAATACATGAAAGATGAAGTATGAGAAAAATAAAGTTACATAAAATATAAACTTCATTTTAAAAACTAAATTCACAAACATGAAGTTACTCTACCAGATTGTTTAAAAAAAGTTTCTAAATTCTTACTTTGAATTCCTGCACCTATCTGGTCCTTGACAGGTAAGAGTCCACAAACCATGCTCTCAGTAAGCAAGGCTCTAAGTGATTAAAAAGCCTTTTGGGGGCGCCTGGGTGGCTCAGTGGGTTAAAGCCTCTGCTTTCAGCTCAGGTCATGATCTCAGGGTCCTGGGATCGAGGCCCACATCAGGCTCTCTGCTCGGCAGGGAGCCTGCTTCCTCCTCTCTCTCTGCCTACTTGTGATCTCTCTCTCTCTGTGTCAAATAAAGAAATAAAATCGTTAAAAAAAAAAAAAGCCTTTTGGCAGTGGCCTAATCATTGCATCAAGTAGACTGGATTCTGATTGAACATCTGGACAATCTTCTGCAACAGAAGGTAACTTTCTCCAATAAACAGGAGCATTTGGGCTCTTCCTGTTATGTTGACCATATTCACTGGCCTACGATGTTTTTCTTATGCTAATAGACATTTTCAATAAAGTCATATAATTTTAAACCATCAGTCATTTTCCAAAAGAATCAAACACAATCTCATATAGTAGAAACCTGGCTTCAGAGAATTAACATTTTCCAAATCCTGGGGAAAGAGCAGTCATTAGGTCATAGCAAAGTGGATGTGCCAGAAATACAGATTCATCTGGTTGAAATGGGAGCAATGAAAAATGTACATATTGATACTGAGGGCTTAAATTGCCTATCTGCTCCCAGATTTAAGCAGAAGAAAATCAGACAACGTGCCAGTCCCTTGGCAACATGAATATAGTCTCGGGAAAGGCTGAATGAATCCTGTCACTCTACCTGAGGAATGAACCAATGATGGGCTTCTCTGGACTAATGCCAAAGAAATAGGAATATAAACATCTTACTTTATGTTGAGATTAAAAAGAATTTAAGTCCCAAGTGATTCCCTGAAATTATGTAGCCTGATCTCCAGAAATAAAGGTTCAGAGTTTAATAAAAGCAAAAAACCTGAAAGTACTATGGATCAGAACTAAGGATTCTCAATCAGTGTTCAGGTATGGAGGGGCGCCTGGGTGGCTCAATCATTAAGTGTCTGCCTTTCGCTCAGGTCATGATCCCAACATCCTGGGATCGAGCCCTGCATCAGGCTCCCTGCTCAGCGGGAAACCTACTTCTCCCTCTTCCACTCCCCCTGCTTGTGTTCCCTCTCTGTTGAATAAATAAACAAAATATTTTTTAAAAAAAGGGTATGGAAACACTTTAATTATGTAATTATAATATTTTTAAATTGCTGCAAATTTAATCTGTTGGTAGAAAAATGAAAAACTATACCTAGCACAGTGCCTTACAGTAAGTGCTCAGTAAAAGCTTAGCTAGGAGTTTAGCTCTTTGAGCTGTCCGAGAATGGCAATCAAATGCTTTTTTTTTTTTTTTTAAGATTTTGTTCATTTATTTGAGAGAGTAAGAGAGCAGAAGCACTGGGAAGGGGCAGAGGGAGAGGGAAAAGGAGGCTCCCCACCGAGCAGGGAACCCGACATGGGGCCCTATCCCAGGACCCTGTGATATCATGACCTGAGCTGAAGGCAGACACCCAACTGATTGAGATACCTAGGCACCCCAAATGCCTTATTTTTATCAGATAAGAAGAGCTAGATCAAAAATATGAGCAATGATTTAGTATGAAAGGAATAGAAAGACTAATATAGTTAAACAAAAGACAGGCAGAAACTAGAACTAAAAAGAAATGTAAACAGAAAGCTGTAAAATAGCAAATGAAGTTTCTCAGTCAAAAGAGAACAGGAAGATGCAAATTGGTATCACCGAAGCCTTAAAGAAAAAAAAAATTCTCACTGTAAGCTAAGAATAGTCAAATTCAATCCATGAAGTCTAAAGTATTAGATTCTTTTCTCCACTTCATACAAAGTATGCATTTTTTAAACTGAAGTAAAACTTACACACAGGATTCTGTGCAAATCTTCTATGTTCAGTTTGATAAGGTTTTACATAAGTACACATCCAGATAATGTTAACAAACATTTTCAGAGCTTCCTCCCAGTCTGTAACACCCCCTCGACCCACCACAAACTGATCACCGCTTAGCAATTTTGCCTGTTTTCGATGGTCATGGTATCATACAGTATGGACTCTTGTATTGGCTTTTTTCCACTCAAACCCAAATTTTGAAATACATCCCTATTTCTGTGGGCCTCAGTAGTTTGTTCCTTTTTACTGCTGAGCAGTACTCCACTGCATGAAGGTGCTACAATTTGGTTTAGCCACTCTCCTGTTGATGGACATCTGGGTTGTTTTCAGTCTTCTGCTATCATCATCAATAAAGCTGTCATGGAATAAGCCTTCTTCTACAAGTCTTTTGGTGGACATAAACACTCATTTCTCTCGGATATATGCCTAGAACAGACTGCTAAATTACAAGATAGGTATGTGTATAAAAAGGTAGGTATGGGCCAGTTTTCCAAAGTGATCATATCAATTTACTCTTCGATTAGCAATGCTGGAGAGATCTCATATAAAGTTTTTAAATTTAAAAAGAGTTCTTGGTTGAGCGGGGGTAACATACACAGAGTGCTCACACCTCAGGGGATATACAAGATAATTTGGGGGGACGGTGTGAGAAGAAAATAGTACAGTTTCTATTTTAGTTTCTTATTCTTTTACCTACAAAGTAAATTTTACTAATATTTAATATATAAATTGACACTAGTGTCCTTATTCAGATGGTTGTATTTATTCACTTTGGGCAAACTGTGATTTATTGCCATTTGAGAGTGCCTGGTTGAGTGAAATTATGGAATATTCACTTCTAAATGAACTCTTGCCAAATGAACAAGTGGCTAAAAGGAGTCTGCAAAGATAATACCAATAATGTAAGCACAAGCAAACAAGGAAATGGCCCAGCTGACAGTTCTATTATAGAAAATCTATTTAGAAAAACTGTGACTATCTAGTCACATCTCACAAGAAACAGGCAAAAAAATTTCAAAAGCTGATATTTTAAAAAATACAGACTTAATCTATTACTATTAATATTTTGCTAATAAGAATTTTAAAACAGGGCGCCTGGGTGGCTCAGTGGGTTAAAGCCTCTGCCTTCGGCTCAGGTCATGATCTCAGGGTCCTGGGATCGAGGCCCGCATCGGGCTCCCTGCTCAGCGGGGAGTCTGCTTCCTCCTCTCTCTCTGCCTGCCTCTCTGCCTGCTTGTGATCTGATCTCTGTGTGTTAAATAAATAAATAAAATCTTTAAAAAAAAAAAAGAATTTTAAAACATAAATTACATCATGTCATCCCTTTTTGTATTTAATGTATGCACTTACAGTAAACTGTACATGTATATATAATTTAAAGCAAATTTATATATATTAGGGATTTTTACCAATAGGGCACATGATCAAAAGGATTCAGAGACACACTAAATCTGTGAGGTGAGAATTAGGCCTATTTAACAGGCTAGTAAATTAAAACTTAGAAAGATTACAGAATATGCCTAAGGTCACAGAGTATGAACCTCAGCCAAAAACAGAATTCAACCTGACCAAATTTACTAGATGAGTGAATCCTGTTGGCCCACATTTCTCACAAGGGGCTGCCTAGGACCTAACATCTTCCCTACAGCAGGGAAGTTACTTCTGCATTCAAGCATGGACATTCTTTGATGGAATAGTCCTCCCTATAGTCTGAACCAAAATCTGTCTCCCCCATGTTTTTCCTCCTAGGTCTGATCCCTTGGGGCCATACAGAATCAAATCCCCACAAGACCAGCCTTCATATCGAGTGACAGTATTTGAAATATGAATAAATAGGATTTTTTTTTTTACAGTTAGCATCTGGTAACATCATCTACAAAGCTATAGCTAGGTGTTAAAATGGGGATAATGCCTTCGTGAACTGGAGTGGAAATAATATGAGAACATACATGAAGCATACAGCACCGTAACTAACAGTAGGGACTCAAATATCTTTTTCTGACACTTACCTTTCCTTGGAAATTATAACATGCCACTCGCTATAAAATACTTTTTTTTTAATTGAAAAAGACATGTCCTTTCTTTGAGGAGTTTATGTTAAATAGGGAAGAGACACAGATTTTTCTTTCTTATACTTATTTTATCTAACAACCTGATTTTGTTTCCTCATTTTCTTTTCCCTTTTGCCTTGGTTTGGAATTACAACGTCTAGGAATTTCATGTGCAATTAGATATACACCTAGGACTACTTCTACAGCACTTTTTTGTTTCAAAATTACTACAGGTGGCCAACCTCAGTAAGCAACTTGTTAATGAAATTTTTAAGTTTTGGGTTTTTGTTTTGGTTTTGTTTTTATTGTTGTTGTTGTTTTTTGACTCTCCAAAGTTATTTTCACAGCCTAATGGAACCTGAACCTCACTTGAAATCTGAGGTTGTTAGTATTGGAAGGAATCCTAGAGATGATCATTTTATAGTTGCAGAAATGGATGTTCAGACAGTTCAAATGATTAGCCTATAACACAGCCCAAACCAAATACCAGGCCCCCCCAATTCCCAGGCCGACAGTTCTTTCTATTTTACAACTGTGCCAAACTAAATACAAAAAAAGTGATTATGTCCATCCATTACTTCAACTTCACTAATTTCAGCCTGGCCACCCGTGATGTCACTTCCTTTTGTGAATGGGTGGGTTTTTTTTTTTCTTGGTCTAGCTACCTTCACTTGCTGTAATACAACATTTTAGAGCTCACACTCTTATTTATGCCAATATTTCCCACGTCTCCCTCTGTTCCCCAAGGATACCAACAGAGCCTCCAAGATGCCCTGACCCTCTTTTTCACTCTATTTCTCATTTCAAACAACTACCTACCAACTAGGATAAAAATCAAAAGTAAAAGGGGTTTATTTTTAAAACACAAAGCACACTCGGCAGTGTTGATCTCCTCCTCGCTCAAAGGGCCCGATCCAAAAAAAAAAAAAAAAATGAAAGCTGTGTATTACACGCAAATGCTTTCTAGAGAAAGAGCCCGGCGACAACCTTGCTAGATGGGAAGAGAGAGCTATTGTGGGCTGTCGCGGGAGGCCAAGGAGAAGGTCTGGGATCCGACCTAAAACAAATATGGAGGTGAAAAGGCAAGAGGAGCTTCCTGGACCCACCAGCCGGTGCCAGGCAGCGAGCTCCCGGCCACTCCGGTGGATTTGCAGGAGCGACGGGCGGCGGGGATGCACGGACGCCAGGACAATGATGCGGCCGGCGGGGCTCCCGGAACCGCGCTCAGGGAAAACTCAACAAGTCTGGATGGCGAAGGAGGCGCCGAGGGATGGATGAACGGCTGCCAAGAGGCTCCTGCTGGCCTCTGGATGACCACTAGCCCTTTCCAGGATTCGCCGCCGCCGCCCCCGCCGGCTCGCCGACAGCCATTTGCATTACGCTCCCCTACGTGCCCCGACGTTCGCCCGGGACCCGGCTTCCCACCCGCGCCCCTGCCCGCAGCCATGCCTCCCGCCCAGGCCCGCTGCCCCGCGGCGCGGCCGCCCGGCTTCCCGGCGGCGGGCCTGCCCGGGCCGGAGCCGCCTTCGAGAGGGGGCGGAAGGATGGCCGCCCTCGCGGGG
>LNAC01000272.1:477948-502578 GCA_002007465.1 Ailurus styani
ACCCCCTTCGCCCCCCAGTCCCACGCCCGTCCCCCGCCGGCAGTCCCCCGCGGGCCACTGCTGCGGGTGCTCTCCGGTGAGTGGGGCACAAAGGCGCTGCAGGCCTGGGGGACGGCGGCGCGAGGAGACCCGGTGCCCTGAGCACCAGGCTGCCTGCAAAGAGCCCCGCTCTGGAGGCAGCGACCTTGTGGGGTCCTCGCCCCAGGTCTGCCCTTGACAGTGCAGTGTAACCCACCTAGGGCAGGCTCTTCAGCCGGAGTCACGGGCGGTGGCTCTCCTTTGCTTGGCGGCATAGGCTGCATTCGAACGCGGACCTACAGGATTCTAGAGCCCAGGCGCGGTCGTGCTGCTCCAGTACGTGGGTCTTACAGGCCTGTAGTTTGGGGAAAGGGACTTAACTCTGGCGGGTCACTTGTTTCCAATCCTGGCAACATTTCGGACAACGTGTTTGGAATCTGACTAATGATGAATCTGCTTCTTTCATCATCTCGAAGCCCACCTGTAAGAAGTCACTGGCGCTGCCCCTGAATGTAACCTACTTCCTGTGGCCTTCATTTGTCACAAGGACATTTCTTGTTCGTGTCTGTCGCCTCTTCTGAGCTTTCCTGCTCATCCCTTCATAGAAGCTATTCATTTCTATCAGTACCTGCCTCCCTCACTTGCCTCATAGAGTGTGTGTGTGTGTGTGCGTGTGCGTGTGTGTGTGTGTGGCGTGGTGTACCAACCCATGCTCCCGTTCTTGGTGCTGGGCTTCCAATAGTGGGGCTTTGAAGTCTCTAGACTTCCTGAGGCTTGTTGACATTGTTACTAGTGCTTGACCTGACCTACTCACACATTTCCTCACTACTTGTGTTTCGTGATTCTTCTTTTAAGATATCACCCCTTCCTCGTGGGGCCTGCAGGCTCACCTGTCCTCTTTTCTCACCATAGAAGACCGGTCTAGGTTCTTTTGTCTCCGTTGTAATAGACAGTGTCAGTCCCTTCGGGCGGCTACAACAAATTACCACAGAAGGGGGGACTTATAAACAAGGGAAAGTTTATTTCTCACAGTTCTGGAGGCCGGGAGGTCCAAGACAAGGTGCTGGCAATTCTGTCGACTGGTGAGGCCCCACTTCCTGGTTCCTAGAGGACAGTCTTTACTCTGGGTTCTTCCACAGGTAGGAGGGGGAGGAGGGCATGGCAGCTCTCTGGGGTCCCTTTATAAGGGCACTAATCTCATTTATCAGGGCTTCACCCTGATGACCTGATCCCCTCCCAAAGGTCTCACTTCCAAATACATGGGACATTAGGATTTAGCATCTGAATTCTGGGAGGACACAAACGTTCAATTCCTAGCAGTCTGCTAACGTGTCTCCCACTTCGGTGGCCTGTCGTGTGTATCTGTCATCATGCCCCACTCATGAACCTGTGCATGGTTCCTGTGTACTCATATGTCAAACGGAAATCCCTCTGATTAGCTGCCAAAGCCCTACCTGTTGTCTGCTTGTCCCCTCCAGTCTGGCCTCCCTGTGGGCATAGCGTGGCAATAGGGGAGAGGGAAGAAATGAGAACAGACAGGTTGTCAGTTGGAAGCCACGGGGAGACTTTCAGCAGAGAAGGGATATGGTCGTGATTTGGGACCAGGCAAATTGTTCCAATGGCCAGTGTGGAGGTGGATTTGAGGGTAAGAGTCTAGAGGCAGAGGCTCAGTTGAGGGCCTCTCACCAGGAGACAGAAGGGCTGAGACAGGGCTTGCTGACTCACTGGGTGGCAATGGGTAGGAAGAAGAAATCAAAAACCATTCCCTGGTTTCTGGCTTAAGCAACAGGATGATTAGTTTTGGCTCTCAGTTGAGGAAATCCATGAAGAAAGGGCAATTTGGGGATGAGATAATGAGTGGTTTTGTGTGTTGAAATTTCCGTGGGGCATCCAGAAAGATGTGTTTAGTGAACAGCAGAATGTACAGCTTA
This sequence comes from Ailurus styani, assembly GCA_002007465.1. Taxonomy (NCBI): domain Eukaryota; kingdom Metazoa; phylum Chordata; class Mammalia; order Carnivora; family Ailuridae; genus Ailurus; species Ailurus styani. The sequence goes on from LNAC01000272.1 coordinate 479,898, forward strand.
GAGAAAGAAGTCAAGGCAGAATATAGAGATTTGAGTGACGTTAATATACAGGTGGCGGTTGAAACCCTGTGGGAGGTTCCCAGGAGACTGTGTTGAGTAAGAAAAGCAGCGGTCAAGGATGGAGCCAGGTAACACTAACGTTTAAGGGTCAGGCAGAAAAAAGAAGAGGAGAGTAGTGCTGGAGGAGCCAAAAAAAAAAAAAAAAAAAAATCCAAAAGGAGGGACCTGTCCAGATAGATGTAGATGCCACAGGAAAGTCAAGAGAGCTAAGGAAGGAGATGGGTGCACTGAGTCTGGTGATTGAGACGTCTTTGGTGACCTTGGTGGGAACTGTGTCACTGAAACGGTGATGGGAAGAAACCAGGGAGCAGTGGCTTGACATGTGAGTGAGAGGCAGGAATGTGGAGGCAGGAAGTGTAGACACCTCATTCCCTGCAGTGGAGAAGGGCTATCAAGAATGCATGAAGGGTGAGTTGTCCTGTTGTGATTGGCTGCTTTGTCAAAGATTGGAGAAATGTGAGTTTATAATGAGGAGAAGCAGTCGGTGGAGAGGTTGAAGACAGAGACCAAAGAGGGGATCACTGATAGAATGATTTTGCTTTTTGTAGTTTTTGGTTTTGTTTTTGCTTTTTTAAATGTAGAGATTACTCCCAGCTTGGCTTTGGTTTCAGGATTTCTTCTAAGCCTGGTCTCATTGCTCAGCACACGTCATCTGCCTGCCTCTTGTGCCCTGACCAAGTCAACCTCAGTAACAAGCGCACAGGGGATCCCCTTCCAGGCTCCTTCTGACTGGTCCTCAGGAATCTCCTAATGCGCTTGGCTAAGAGCCCATCTGTCTCCGCAGCCAGGCTCAGTGCAGACCACCTTGTCAACACAGTGTTGCTGGGGTTGAAGCATTGTCCTGTGGCTTTCACTGCAGACAGTACTTTCAGACTGGTTCCTCTGCTTTTATGCAAAGGGCTGTTCCTGTGGCTATTCCAGAACAATGCTCTATTCAAATATTTAGCAGATAATAACTAACCCTTTAGAGATACCACTAAGACCATTAAGAGTCTGATGTATTTTATTTTAGTTTGGCCCCAAGAGCTGGTCTCTTTGCTATGTCAGAATAGAACACATTAATTTTACTTCTGAAACTTGGAAAGAACTCAATTCACAAATGATAATAATATCAACATCCTTTGATCACTTTTGATTTTATTATCCTAAAGTCCCTACAGGCTACTACTTCACCCTGCCTTTGGCACTTTGGTCCACTTTTTGCCATTCCTCTTCTCACTCACACACATCCACACGGTTTGTTGACCCTCTCCGGTTTTCATCTTCACCTTTCATATCTTGACTCAAGTTCCTAATAAAACTCTAACAGTTCCTTCAGATTTGTTCCCCAGATTCCACCCACTCTATGATGCTTCAGTTGTCTAAAATCGATTCTTCCTCCCCAAATTATGTATGAGGTGATATCTATAAAGCACCTAGAACAATACCTGACAAATGGTAAGTACTCACTAAATATTAGCAGTGTTATCTTGTTGTTGTTCACATGGTGCAGTGAAAAGAATTGTGGAAAGGGAGTCAGGAGAATTTGGTTTTAATCACACACACACACACACACACACACACACACACACACACGGACATCCGTATGTCCGAGGGAGTTCCCTGAACTTTGTATCAGAGTTCATTTCTACTACTTTTGCCACTAGAGTCATCTTTCAAATGTCCCAGAGGAACTGGTCTCACATTCCTTGAAAGAGAAAGGGGTATAAGATACTGACACCTCTTGCAAGTCAGTGAAAGGACTATCGTGTACTGCCTGTGCTGACAGAGAGAATGCCCCCCTTGGTTCTGGGACAATTCTGGGTTGACAGACAGTGTCCCAGCACTGGACAGTTCTGGGTTGGCAGAAGGAACCATTAAAGTCAACATGGACATGATAGGACAAGAGAGGGGTCAAAGGTTGGGGTCATTTTGCTGTACTCAGGCCACTAAGGACAGGAGAAGAGAGCACCCAATAATGATCCCAGAAGCATTGTATGGTCTCTGAAGATACTACTTGAGCTACCTGGTATCTTATTTGCAGAAAGAAAGGATTGTTTCAGGTCCTGGGAATTCTACACCCTGACACTAAGAGTCCAAAGGCTGTTTCCATTGCAATTGCTTTCATTCTCACTCTCTCATTCTCCTGTCCTGGCTGAAGAGCGAAGTAGAATGTTAGTGAATTACTAAGCTTTTTGTGGGGGAGAGGATTCAAGATGTAAAAGACAGTAAAGCCTTGAAGAATTTGCAGCTTTGGCCACCATTTTGGCTAGCATGGTTCCAAAATTAACATAGATGCTGCTGAAGAGAGCACTGGAACAAGTTTGCATTCATTTCTTTGTTTATTGAAAAAAATATTTTTTGAGTAGCACTATGCACCAGTCATTGTCCTAGGTCTAGGAGCCATGGAGAACCAGGAGGATGGTGGAGGAGTGAAGACCGTGCCACATGGAGTAGTGTTGCAGGAGTCTGGGGAGAGTACAGTATCTAAGTTCAACCATCTGATGGGCTACTATGTGGAATGAAGGACGTGGGAGAGACAATGCCTGGCTAGTTCTAGGCCTAGGCATTGAGAGGCACAGCAGCTTCTGTTTTCATCCTAGTGGAGTTTCAACCTACCATGTGAATACTTACAAACACCCTGCTGGTATGGAAGGGGAGGGGCACATGGAGAGAGACAGGCCCTACAGAATGAAAGAATGCAGAAAAAGAGAGAGAGAGAAAGGACATCCGGCCAGTCCCCAACTCTTCTAGTCCCCCTCATTGAAGTGCCAGACATGTGAGTGAAGTCATTTTGGATCCACCAACCCCAATTAGGCTACAGTATGTCTAGCCCAGAGATATACTGTCCCTCCTGAACCTTGCCCAAATTGTAGAATCATGTGCAAATAAATGGTGGCAGTTATTTTAAGCCGCAGAATTTTGGAGTATGTTGTTATGTAGCAATGGATAACTAACTGAAGCAGAATTTAATAGTAGCTTAGATACAGCTAAAGAGAGCTAGCGATATGGAAGATAGGCCAAAAGGAAAAGTATCCAGACTGAAGCCTGGAGAGATAAAAAGAAAGGAAAAACACCAGAAAATAACATAGTATAGCCACATCAGCTTTATATTGGTTCATATTTGTAAGGTATTTTCTATCTGTGTGATATGATTAGAAAGTCTAATATGAAGTCTCAGAGGAGCAGGTAAAAAAAGAGAATGGGGTAGAAGCAATATCTGAAGCCATGATGGCCAAGAATTTTCTAAAACCGATGAAAGCTATTAAGCCATGGGTTAAAAAGTACTTTGAGGGCCAGTCCGGGTAAATACAAAGAAAACCACACCCAAGGACATTATAGTAAAATTGCTGAAACCCATAGGCAAAGAGAAGGCAAACACAAAACTACATTCTCTTCAATGGTGCAGGAAAGAGACTGATAACTGATTTAACAACAGAAAGAAAATAACCACAACCTGGCATCCCAAAACCAAGCAAACTGTCTTTCAAATAAAAGAGAAAGACAATTGTTAGGCAAGTGTAAACCTAGAGAATTCAGCAATCCTAAATCTGCATTAAGCGAAAGACTAAAAGGGAGCTAGTCAGACAGAAAGAAAATAATCCCAGATGGAGCCAGGGAGATGCAGGAAGACATGAAGAACAATGGAAAAACATGAATATTTGAGTAAGTCTAAATAAACAGTGACTGTATAAAATTAAGAAATGATGAGTTACTTCGGTTCTATTTATGGAGAAATAAAAATTCACAAAATGTGAGACTGAGGGAAATAGAATAAAAAGGTCTAAGGTCCTAATACAGAAAGTATTAAGGTAATAACACAGAAAGTGGCACAAGTACTAACATTACATTTTCATAAGTTAAAGATACATGTTGTGACCTCTTGACTAAAAGCATAATAAAAGAATGCTCAACTAATGGGAAGGATAGCAAAATAGTAAAATAATACAGAACCCAAGGAAACAGGAAAGGAGAGAAAAAAGAACACAGAATAACATAACAGGGATATAACAAAGAACATAAAACATGGATTAAGTATGAAATAAATAGCCATATAGCATATTTAAACCCAAACATCAGGGATCACATTAAAGGTAAAATAGACAAATACTTCAGTTACAATTAAAAGATTGTCAGATTGGGGGCGCCTGGGTGACTCAGTCAGTTAAGCGTCTGCCTTTGGCTCAAGTCATGATCCCAGGGCCCTGGGATCAAGCCCCATGTCCGGCTCTTTCAGTGGGGAGCCTGCTTCTCCCTCTCCATTTGCCTGCCACTCTGCCTGTTTGTGATCCCTCTCTCTCTCTCTGTCAAATAAATAAATAAATAAAATCTTTAAAAAAAGATCGTCAGACTGGATTAAAAAATCAGTCAACCTAATACTGCTTCTAAGAGACACATCACAAGGGTGCCTGGGTGGCTCAGTGGGTTAAAGCCTCTGCTTTCTGCTCAGGTCATGATCTCAGCGTCCTGGGATCGAGGCCCGCATCGGGCTCTCTGCTCAGCAGGGAGCCTGCTTCCTCCTCTCTCTGTCTCTCTGCCTGCCTCTCTGCCTACTTGTAATCTCTCTCTCTGTGTCAAATAAATAAATAAATAAGAGACACATCACAAGTAGGGATATTGAAAGTTTGAAAGTAGAAGTTTTTCTATTGCAAATACCAATTGAAAATGCCATTCCTAATAATCAGACAAAATAGACTTTAAGACACAAAGCATTGCTGTAGATCAGTGGCTCTCAACCAGGAGTGATTTTGCCCCCCAGTGGACATTAGGCAATGTCTAGAGATATTTTGATTGTTACAACTGGGGGGGGGGGGCGGGATGCTACTGGCATCTAGTGGATAGAGAACAAGGATGCTGCTAAACATCCTACAGGACACAGAATGGCACCCCATCCCCCCAACAAAGAACTCTTCTGCCCAAAATGTCAATAGCCACGATTGAAAAATACTGCTATAAAGAGACATTACATAAAAATAAAAGGTTAATTCACCAGGAAGAAATAAAATTCTTAATTTGTATACACTAATAACACAGCCTCAAATGTATATAAAGCAAAGAGTTGACAGAAATAAATGGAGAGGGCGCCTGGGTGGCTCAGTGGGTTAAAGCCTCTGCCTTCGGCTCAGGTCATGATCCCAGGGTCCTGGGATCGAGGCCCACATCAGGCTCTCTGCTCAGCAGGGAGCCTGCTTCCTCCTCTCTCTCTGCCTGCCTCTCTGCCTACTTGTAATCTCTCTCTCTATGTCAAATGAATAAATAAAAATCTTAAAAAAAAAAAAGAAAGAAATGGAGAACATTCACAATTATGATGGGAGATTTCAATATAGTTTTCTTGGGAGCTAACAGAACAAGTAGATAAAAAAATCAGTAAAAAGATAGATAGTTCAAATAACACAAGTAAGACACATAATCTTATTGTAACACAGTACCAAATATCTACAGAATCACAGCATTTTAAAATACACATGGAACATTTACCAAAATTGACCATATGCTAACTCAAACAGTTAGCCCCAACAGCTTTCAAAGGATTAAAATTAGGCATGGTATATTCTCTGACCATGGTGGAATTAAGCTAGAAATCAACAGCAAAAAAGAAACTAGGAAATTCCCAAATGTTTGGAGATAAACAATATTTTTGTTGCCTAATTTAAAATAACCTATGAGTCAAGAAAGAAATCACAATGGAAATAAAAAACATATCTTGAACTGAATAAGGCTGGAAACACAATGTATCTATACTTCTTTTTTTTTTCTTTTTTTTTTTTTGTATCTATACTTCTAAAGCTGTTTAGAAAGTCTTAAATGGATATATTAAGAAAAAAAGGATAAAAAGCAATGGTTTATGCATCTATCTCAAGAACTTAGAAAAATAACAAAAAGGTAACCTCCCCCCATAAAAAAAGAGAAGGAAGGGAATAACAAAAAGCATAAATTAATAAGCTATAAAAATATATCATAGAGGGGATAGGGGCACCTGGGTGACTCAGTTGGTTAAGCATCCAACTCTTAATCTCATTTCAGTTCTTGATTTCAGGGTTCTGAGTTCAAGCCCCAAGTTGGGCTTGGGGATAGAGTAGGCTGGGTGTGGAGCCTACATAAACACACACACACACACACACACACACACACACACACAGATGCATACACATGTGTATCTATATATATCTCATTGCACACCCAAGTATATCTATATATGTCTCATAGAGTGGATCTACAGAGCCAAAATCTGGTTTTCTAAAAGGACTAAAATGGATAAGCCTCTGTCAAGACAGATAAAAAGAAATAGGGAAAAGCACAAATAACAAATATGAGGAATGAAAAAGGGACATCATCTCAAATTCTACAGATATTTAAAATAATAAAAAGCACATGGTAGAAAATTTTATGCCTATACATTTGAAAATTTAGATAAAACTGACAATGTCCTAGGAAAATATATCTCACAAAAACTGACACAAGAAGAAAGAGAAATGTGAATATCCTAAATCTGCTAAAGAAAGAAATTTCATCTGTAAATAAAATCTTCCCCCAAAGAAAATTACAAGCCTAGATGGCTTTACTGGTGTATCATACCACACATTTTAAGAAGAAATAGTGCCAATATCACACAAACACAGAGAACAGAAAAAGAGAAAAGATTTCCCAACTTGTCTTATAAGGCCAAAACCATCTTTTTTTTTTTAGATTATTATTTTTTTTTAAGATTTTTTTGTTTATTTGACAGAGAGAGAGATCACAAGTAGGCAGAGAGGCAGACAGAGAGAGAGGGAGAAGCAGGCTCTCTGCAGAGCAGAGAGCCCAATGCAGGGGTTCGATCCCGGGACCCTGGGATCATGACTTGAGCCAAAGGCAGAGGCTCAAGAGGCTTAACCCACTGAGCCACCCAGGCGCCTCTTTAAGATGATTTTTAAGTAATCTCTATACCCAATGTGGGGCTTAAATTTACAACCCTGAGATCAAGAGTCACACACTCTACCAACTGAGCCAGCCAGGCACCCTCCAACATAATCTTAATACCAAAACCTGACAAGTACAACACCAAAGAGGAAAAGTACATACCAATCACTCTTATAATATAGATGGAAAAAATATCAACCAAAATATCAGCAAATCAAATCTTGGTATATCTGAAAAGAATAATATATCCTGGCAAATTTGAATCTAGTCTAGGATGTAGGTTGTTTAACATTTGAGAATCAATCAATATCATTCACAACATTAATAGATTCAAGGAGAAATATCACATGATCCTTTCAAGACATGCAGAAAAATGATAAAATTTAGCATACGGTTTAAAAAAATAACAATTTAGAAACAGATGGGCATCTTCTTAATGGAATAAAGGGTATCTACAAGAAACTTACAACAAACTTTCTACTTAATGGTGAAATACTGAAATTTTTCCCTACGATTTTGAACAAGGTAAGGATATTTGTTATTATTTCTTTTCAAGATTCTTATCCTATGAAATAATGTAAGGAAAAAAAAAGAATAAAACACTGTTATTTGCAGATGACATAATTATGTATGTGGAAAGTCTAAATAAATACATGGATAAACTAGTAGACTAAGTGAATTCAGCAATGTCATTGCACAAAGAAAAAAATCAATCACATTTCTGTATACCAGCAGTAACAACTAGAAAATAAAATTTTAGAAATGTTACATTGCAATAGCATTAAAAAAAATCAACACGTAGGAATAAACCTAATGAAAGATCCGTAGGAACTTTACACAGAAAATTATAAAATATTATTTAGAGAAATAAAAGAAGACTAAATGGAAAGAGATACTATTTTCTTAGATAGGAAGAGTCAATATTATGAATGTGTTAATCCTCCCCAAACTGATCTATGGATCCTAAGTAAACCAAACTAAAATCCCAACAACTTCATGTGTGTGTGCGTGTGTGTGTGTGTGTGTGTGTGGAAGATGACGAGCTGATTCCAAAATGGATATGAAAGGCAAAGAGTCAGGCATAGCCAACACAACATTAAAGATTGAAGTTGTAGGGCACCTGGGTTAAGCCTCTGCCTTGTGGCTCAGGTCGTGACCTCAGGGTCCTGGGATCCAGCCCCGCATCCATCTGCATCTGGCTCTCTGCTCAGCAGGGAGCCTGCTTCCTTCTCTCTCTCTCTGCCTGCCTCTCTGCCTACTTGTGATATCTTTCTCTCTCTCTCTCTGTCAAATAAATAAATAAAATCTTTTTAAAAAAGACTGAAATTGGAAGAATTACTTTATCAGATATCAATATTTATCACGGTGAAGTGTTTAAGACAGTGAAGTTATAGCACCAAAATAGATAAATAAACGATGAGACAAAACCGAAAGAGAAACCAACCCAGATATATAAGGATATTTGACTTATGAAAAAAAGATATCCTTTTTTATATCAAGGGGAAAATCTGTTTACATAAATAGTGCTGGGTCAATAAAATTTCTTTACTTTTATCTCAAAGTATATGCAAAAATCAATTCCAGGTATATTTTGGTTTTAAATGTGAAAAGTAGAAGAATAAAATAACGAACACAGGGAAGGCAAAACTGTCCTAAATAAGATACCCCCATCCCAAATCCCTGAATAACTATAAAGGAAAGATTTAATTTACTGACATACACCAAAATTAGAAATTTAGACAACATTAAGCCAGTACAAAGACAAACTATTGAGTGTGAGAAAATATTTGCAAGACTTGTAATCACCAAGGGGCTTATATCTAGAATATGAAAAAGAACTACAAATCAATAAGAAAAAGCAGCAGCCCAGGGGCACCTGGTGTCTCAGTTGGTTAAGCGTCTGACTCTTGATTTCAGCTCAGGTCATGATCTTATGGTTGTGGGATTGAGCCCTGCTTTGGGCTCTGCACTCAGCACGAAGTCTGTTTGTACCTCTCCCTCTGTTCCACCTCTCTCTTTCTCTCTCTCAAATAAATAAATAAAATCTTAAAAACAAAACAAAACAAAACACAACAGCCCAAAAGAAAAATGGTTAAAAAACTTGAACAGGCATTTCACAAAAGGTTTTGGACATAGAGCAAGGAAACAAATGAAAAGCTTCTCAAATCATTAGTTATCAGGAAAATGAAACTCATACTAACAATGAAATACCACTACACTCCTTCAAGACTAAAATTAAAAGTACCAACAATACCAAGTGTTGCCAAGGACGTGGGGTAACTGAAGCTTCCAAATAGTGCTCCCAGAAGTATAAATTGGTCCAACCCATTTGGGAAACAATTTGTCATTATTTACTAAAGTTTAAGATATGACACACTGAAGTTTAAGATTAAAAAAAATTCACTCTTTAGATACATAAATGTGAACATATGTGCAACAAAAGTCACGAAAAGAATTTTGTTAGAAACATTCTTCATAACAGTCAAAACCTAGAAACAATCCAGTTGGATAAACTGTAGAATAGTCTTATAATGGAATACTTCATAGGAATGAGGATGAACAAACTACTATCACAAGCAGTAACATAGATTAACCTTATAATATTGGACAAAGAAGCCAGACACATGAAAGAATCAATACTGTGTGAGTTTATGTATAAAAAATTCGAAATGTATATTTGGTATTAGAATTCGGGGCAGCAATTACCTCTAGGAAGGAAGATGCAGATAATTGTAGGAAAGGGGCACAGGAGACCTTTGGGTGCTGATTGTATTCTTCTCTACCTGGGGGAGTAGTCACACAATTCTGCTCACCTTATGACAATTAATTACCTGTTCATATGTTTTTTTCCACATCTTTTTAATTTCCATATTTGAATCAAGTTTATTTCAAAATAAACTGGCTGGCTTGGTCATTGTAGCAGGTGAGTCTAGATCTTGGGGTTGTGGGTTTGAGCCCCACATTGGGTATGGAGATTACTTAAAAAAATAAAATATTAATAAAGCAAAATGAATGTTTTTTTGGACCACAGCTAAAAATTCTAAAATCAACTCCATTTAAATGCTTTTATGTCCAATGCTGCTTTCCTTGAACAAATTCCCAAAGAAATGAAGAGGATTTCTGGCTTTCAAAGTGACTTCAAGAACTAGAGGTAATTCTTAGAAGGTATATAAATTTCCAGATCATTAAGGGCCACTTATTAATAAACTTTGAATTTCTCAAGGGGTGAAATGATTCCATTCACCCCTGGATGCCCAGCACCTGTTATACGAGCTGACTCAGCTCTAGGCCAAGTGTAGCTGATAGGTTTCACCGTGTCAACTCTAAACTATTAGTAATGGCTTCCTAACTAGGCAGGAGAATGCTTCCTGAAACTGTATCCAAGATCAAGATTCTATGATTAGTTAGCAACGTCTGCCATGGGTACCAAAACCACAATGGTGACATATGCAACACATACAAGTCACCTGGGGCTTAAAGATGCAACCATAGGATCTTGGTTGATGCAGAGCACTGAATTAAGAGCACTGTTTATTCAGGAGCTCACCATAGGACCAAGTTTTGAGGCTAATGACGGCCATTATGAAAGAAAAATCCATGAATCAATCAGGAAAACCAGTGACTACAGAGGAAGTAATGTTTGATGGAGAGAAATGTAATAGTAAGGGAAGTTGGCGGTGAGAGTGACATGGAATAGAGTCAGAAACAGTACTTCTGACCTCTAATGTCTACACATCAACTCTTCCCCAATGACTATTCTACAGAAAACTGCCCTTTCAGACATTCATAAACAGGTTTGCTCCTGCTATTGAGAGACCCTGGGCAAGAATAGAAATTGAAGCCACGTATCAAATGAAAATATTTTAAAACTTATAACTCAGGCTAACATACTTTTAGATGAAATATGTTCTGCCCCCCCTATTTTGGCAAATGATAATACTGAAAAATGTGTAAGCAGCTATGGTCTGTAAGTGATTAAAAATGACAAAAAACAAAGGTGATGAATATGATCATTATTATGCATGTCTGGCTGTTCTGTGGATGGTCCAGTGATGTTTGGGTGAGTAATAAATTAAGACATACATGGTTAATCAATTGTTTTATATTTATTCCATAACGTTTATTTCCTTGTCTTCATTTCAGCAAAATCAAGATTTGTATAACATACATTTTATTGGTAATAATCTTAAATTAGACATTACTAATGTCTGTGATATATCACTGCAGTTCTTGGGTGATTTTAAAAAACTATTTCATTTGGGAGAAATACTGCTCTGCTAGGGCAATAACAACTATAATTGCCAATAATACTCTCTAAGCAATATCTAGATTTGGGAACAAACCCAGAATCACTCTCTCAGAGATATCTGTACTCCCATATTCACTGCAGCATTATTCACAGATTCATAGATTCCCCATATAAATGAGATCATACAGTATTTGCCTTTCTCTGCCTGACTTATTTCACTTAACATAATGTTTTGAAGTTTCATCCATGTTGTTGCCAATGGCAGAATTTCCTTTTTTATGGCTGAATTATATTTTATTGTGTACACATACACACACATACACACACACACCCTGCACATTTTCTTCATCCATCCATCCATTGGCAGGCACTTAGGTAGTTTCCACATCTTGGCTACTGTTAATAATGCACTGAACTTGGGAGTACAAAGATCTCTGAGAGAGTGATTCTATTTCCTTCAGTAAAATACCCAGAATTACTGGGTAATTACTAGGTGGAATCATTGGATGGAATTACTAGATCATAGGGTAGTTCTATTTTTAATTTTTTGAGGAATCTCAGTATGCTTCACAATGGCTGCACCAACTTGCACTCTACCAACAGTGCAGGAGAGCTCCCTCTTCCCCACGTCCTCGCCATCGCATGTTACTTCTTTACTTTCTGATATTAGCCATTTGGACAGGTGAATTGATCTCTCATGGTGGTTTGTGTTTCTCTAGCGATTAGTGATATTGAGCACCTTTTCAAGTACCAGTTGGTCATCTGTTTATTTATTTATTTATTTATTTTAAAAACAGCCCTCCACAATTTTCGATGCTACTTACTTATTTGTATTAAACCAAAATGTATTAATTTGAACTTTAATCTTTATAAAATATTTTCACGAAGATAAAACAGTTTCTCATTCAAGCATAGCATGTCTATTTTATGCTAAGGTAAAGAACAAATGTAAGGACATATACACATTTACAATTAGTTTGAGAGGGAGGCAACCATAAGACACTCCTAACTCTAGGGAAAAAAACTGAGGGTTGCTGGAGGGGAGGTGAGTTGGGGGATGGGGTAACTGAGTGATGGGCATTAAGGAGGGCACAAATGGAATGAGCACTGGGTGTTATATGCAACTGATGAATCACTAAATTCTACCCCTGAAACTAATAATACACTATATGTTAACTAAATCAAATTTTTTTAAAAAAAAGATTCATTTTACTTGTTTAGTATTGCAAAATGTTCTCCAGTCACCCCATGCAAATGTTGGCTGATAACTTTGCTAATGCGCAGTAGAATGATGAATCGGAATGTGAAGAAAGGAAAAACAGGAAGCTTAGTTCTACCTGGAAAAGATACTCTGTTATGCAAAAATGTATTGTATTCAAGCTATCAGAGGCTTTGACAAGTTTATTTTTTCTCTTCTCTTATGTAAGCACTTCTCCCACTCAGATGTTCTCCACAGTCCCAGCCAGTGTTTACCGTTTACACTGGAGCGGAGCCACCCACAAACCTTTGTGTTGTGACATAGTACCCTTTGGTTTTGAGGTTGCAGGGAAACTGACTGACAGAAACTTTGTTCTGAGTCCTGAACACTTTTTTGTGATAGGCAGGGCCCAGGGCAACGTTCCCTGTTGCCTGGGTCTGTGCCTGGTACAGTAGTAAGTGTAGGGCAAAAAGAATCTCGTATATAGTCCAATAAGTTTGGTAAATGTTCAGTTAAGGCACAGTTAAGTCATCTTTACTGTGGGCATTCTTAGAGCTTCTAATTATGTTAGAGAATCCACGGAAGGGCCATAAACCTGATAAAATTGGGAGTCTTCAAGAGTGGGTCTAAGGATGCAGCTCATCCCTGACAAATTCACCTGGGGGATCCTTTACTCTTGGAACAACTCATAGGACTGGTGTGCTCCAGAGAGCAGAGTTTGGAAAATGTTGCTACACGTTAGTGTACAAAGTTTCCTCTCCACAAGGGACGGGCAGGACCAAGAAGCCCCCCTATAGGGCAGTGTGGTGTTTGTGAAGGAGATCTTCACTCTAGTCAGGGAGATGAGCTGGAGAGGGAGCTCAAAGTCAGATCTGTGATTGACACATTAAAGGCAACTGGACTGGACTGAATCTTAAAAAGAAAAAAAGAAAAAAACAAAAAAAGCCCAGAATTCCCTGAATTTAGGGAATTAGTTTGAGAAAGAACCGTCTACCCAGTAGGAAAGGGGTTTCCCCAGAGAAGAAGAAATAAATAAAACTATTTCTCGTAGTGGTGGTTAAAAGCATACATTTTGGAACCAGACTACTTACACTGAAATGTTGGCTCCTCCTTTCATTAGCTGAGCAACCTTTGGCGTGTTACTTAATTTCTCTGGGACTCAGTTACCTCCTCTGTAAAATGGGCTTGATAACAGTATCTTTTTCATAAGGTTATTTTGGGCATGGAAGGGTTACTTTTTGTAAGCACGTAGGAACCAGCGAGGTATAGGTTAAATTTTATTTAAGTAAAAATAAAATAAGTTGGATTTTTTAACAAACCAGTTATACTCAAATGACTACAGGGTGAGATACGAAGTGGTTGAAAAAATTAGGTGTAAGAAAAGGAACAGTGGGGACTGTGGCAAATGGGGGGCTGGGGGACAGTCGTAAATGGTGCTTAGCTGCAGCTCATTGTGACCACACTGGAATGAGGTCCAAGTATTTCTATGGTTTCTAATATTTCAAAAACAAAAACATAAACAACTAGGACAAAGAAATATACGGAGGAGCTGAATGTGGTTCGGGGGCTGCTAATTTGCACATGGCAGTCACCTGAACTCAGCAGACCCTATCTGTTAGGAGCAAGGTTTTGGTGCTCATCAATGCAAAACCAACTGGAAATGGTTTATAACTACTTAAATAGGAAAAAGGGGGATGATGAAGTCTTTCTTTTTAGATAGGTATACTAGACCCACTCTGAGGAGTATGCTGAATGCATCCTGTGTCCAATGTCTTACAAAGACCCTGGATGTGCTTTGATATCAAAGCAATAAATTGGATCTGATTAAAAAGTAATCTTATCAAAAGAATATTGATTAATGGATTCCTGGCAATCTGGGGACAAGCTCTGGTGATAGGTACCTGGTCTCTATTTTTGGCCTTGTTCTGATCACATGTGAATTAATGACCTGATGATGTTTATTTATTTAAGATTTTATTTTTAAGTAATCCTGACACCCAAAGTGGAGCTCAAACTCACAACCCCAAGAACAAGAATTACATGCTCCACCGACTGGGCCAGCCAGGCACCACTTTTTTTTTTGTAGATTGTGTGGATTGTGGGTTTTTTTTTTTGTAGATTGTGTAATTGGAAACCATTATTAACACCTGGGAATTGAATAAAAAATAGTTTTTAAAACTTAGATTAAAAATTTAAGTAATATCTTTGTGTTAATTTTAACACAGAGAGAAATACATAAAAGCAAAATTTCTCCTCTACCCCATCCCACTAGTCCTTATTCAATTTCACTCTATAGTTCACTGTTAACATCTCCTATTTGCAAAAATCACGAATAGTATCTTACTAAACATATTGGTCTGGAACTTGCTTGTTTCATTTAGGGATCAATTGCAGACATCTTTTGGTGTCAGGAGATAAATATGTGTCTTTACACTGTTTCCAAATTTCCACTAATAAATTGTTTCCCATGTTTCACTAACAACGCTGCAGTGAATATCCTTGTGCTTGTACTTCTCCATAATTTTGGAAGTGCTTTTGAACAAAATTCCTAAAAATAAATTTGCTGGGTTTCAGGTAGAGCTGACCCTTGAATGATGCAGGGGTTAAGGCTGCAGTCCCCCCAACCCCAACGTGGCCGAAAACCCACGTGTAATGTTTGACTTCCCCAAAACTTTACTACTGGGAGCCTAGCACTGATGGGAAGCCTTACAAATAACATAATCAGTTGATTAACACATATTTTGTATGTTATATGTATTATATACTCTATAATATAGTAAGCTACAGAAAAAATGTTAAGAAAATCAAAAGGAAAATACATTTACAGTACTGTATCTATCGAAAAAACTCCGTGTGGAAGTGGGTCCGCACTTAAACTTGTTTTTCAAGGATCAGCTATATGTGCGTTTGAACTTTTCATCAACATTACCTCCAAAAGTTTACTAGTGGACCCTTCTGCCTGCAATATGCCTCTTTCTCAACACATTCACGGACACCCATCTTTAAATCCTTTGCCAACTTTAGAGGTGATAAACCTGTTATTCTTTGTCAACACCCTCCAAGATGGCCTCGGATCACCCCAACCTCCTGGTATGTGCACCTACGAGTTTCCTCTCACCCCGAATCAGAGTTCATCTGTGTGACCATGGCTAGCTACACAATTGGGAAGGCTTAGTGAAAAAATGAAAATGCTTGTTCAAAAAGCAGGAAAAAGTGCCAACAAAGGGACTAACGTTACTATTAATAAAGGTTTTCTCTTTCTTCTGCACTCTCTCTCTCTCAACTTGTCATGGTGCTTTTATATTTGCTAATTAATGCCATCTTAAGTAAAGAAAAATCACATGTTAAAATGTTAGCAAATTTTACCACTCATCTTTCTGTGTGCAATGCCAGTTTTAAATGCAAATAGGAGAGCATTTAACTCATGCAGAATCACCCAAATCACACAATTCATATATCATAGCTTGCATATGCATATGCATTTTTTTCTTACCAGAACCGTGGAAGTGATGTACAAAATTACCTTGACTCCTTTTATTTCACTTTTTTTTGAGAGAAAGAGAAAGAGTGAACACATGCAAGCCAGGGGGAAAAGGCAAAGGGAAAGAGAGAGAGAATTCAAGCAGGCTCCATGCCCAAAGTGGAGCCCATTGTGGGGCTTGATTTCACACCCCAAGACCATAACCTGAGTTGCAATCAAGAGTCGGATGCTCAATTGACTGAGCCACCCAGGCACCCCTTTTTATTTTACTTCCTAATATATGCACATTTTCCTAGCATCCTGGAAGCTGGTGACTTCCTAAACATGCTAGTCTTGTCCATGCTTTGAATCTCACTGAATTTCCACCAAAAACCTGAGCATTGCTAACAGTAAATGCAAAGGGGTGGCAAAAAGTAGTGGTGCACAAACATATTGCAAGTATCACCTCTGCTCACATGTCATCTCCATTGTCCTATGGACTTCCCTTACAAAAGTCCAAAGAGAAAATTATTAAGAATACCAATAGGGCGGGGCACTTGGGTGGCTCAATGGTTAAGCGTCTGCCTTCAGCTTGCATCATGGTCTGGGGGTCCTGGGATCCAGCCCTGTGTCAGGCTCCCTGCTTAGCAGGGAGTCTGCTTCTCCCCCTCCCTCTGCCTCTCCCCCTACTCATGCTCTCTCTCTGTATCTCTCCATCTCAAATGAATAAATAAAATCTTAAAAAAGAGAGAGAATATCAATATGGCAATAGCAGAACTTTAAACCAAGCGCAGGACCCTTCTGAACGCAGATCTTGTGTGATGAGCAGATTGCATGCCCAGGAAGCCAGCCCCAGGTAACCGGTAGAAGTGATAGGTATGACTGCTAAGGCTAGGTCATAAATGTCCCTGTGGCTTCTGCCTTGCTCTCTTGGATTGCTTGCATTAGGGAAGTTGGTCCCCACATTGTGGGAACACTCAAACGGAACTCCAGAAATGCCTACTTGGGGAGGATTGGAAGCCTTTTGCCAACAGCTAGCAAACTTGCTAGCCATATGAGTAAGCCATGTTGCAGGTGGCTCCTCGGGCTCTATTCTTGCCTTCAGATGAATTCAGCCCCAAGGAACATCTTGACTACAACCTCATGAAAGAACCCAAGACAGAATATCCCAGCTTAGCTACTATGAATTCTCAACTACAAAAATAGCAGAGACAATAAGTATCTATTGGGGTGCCTGGGTGGCTCAGTTGGTTAAGCATATGACTGTTGATTTTGGCTCAGCGCGTGATCTCAGGGTTGTCAGTTCGAGCCCCAGGTTGGGCTCTGTGGACAGTGGGGAGTCTGCTTGAGATTCTCTCTCACCCTCTTCCTCTGCCTCTCACTATCCCCCCACATCCTCTTTAAAAACAACCTATACCTATATATCTATTGTTATTAGTTACTAAGCATTGGGTTATTTGTCACATAGCAATAGATACCGAAAACAGTGCTTTAATTCACATTTGCTTCCATTTTAATATGATTTGGCATCTTTTTGCATGCTTGATGGCTACTTATTTTCTTTCATCTTTGACTTGGTCATTTATTTTTATTGGATTATCTTTATTTTACTAATACATAAAGAGCTACGCCAAGGAAATTGGCCCTTCGTTGGTCATATGTACTCTATCACATTTTTCAGTTTATAATTTACTTTTTGATGATAGTTCCCATTATGGGAGTTTTACATTTTTATTGTGGCTTAATTGACCAATTTTTTCCATTGTGCCTCTTAGATTCTGATTCAAATTTACTAAAGGATTTTCTCAATTCACAGTTATAAAAATGTTTATCCATGCCTTGTTTTAGTACTTTGATGATTTCATTTTCATTAAAATTTTTGATTATTTAAAACAATTTTTGGGCGCCTGGGTGGCTCAGTGGGTTAAAGCCTCTGCTTTCGGCTCAGGTCATGATCTCAGGATCCTGGGATCGAGGCCCGCACAGGGCACCCTGCTCAGCAAGAAGCCTGCTTCCTCCTCTCTCTGCCTGCCTCTCTGCCTACTTGTGATCTCTCTCTCTCTCTGTGTCAAATAAATAAATATAATCTTTAAAAAAAAACAATTTTTTCTGGTAGGGGAGTGTGACAGACACAGACAGAGGAAAGAGAAATCCAACTTCTACACTTCACAATAGTTAGCTCATTATACAATTTCAATTATTAAATAATCCTCTCTCCGCTGATCTGAAATACCATCTTATTCACATCCCAGACACCTGTCTATTTGGGGGTTTATTTCTGTACTCCCAATTCTCTTCCATTGATTTTTCTATTCTTGTGCTAATGTTACTCTTCTATTTCTGGAGATCCTAGATATTTTCTTGGGTTTCATTTTTCTAGAATAATTTTGGAATCATTTTTCAACTTCAAATAATTAAATGAATCAATACCCCTTGATATTTTTATTGCACCGAATTTATGAAATCGAATATCCCTATGAGATTAAAGTCTGCCTTCCCACTAGTTCACATCTATATTATGTGTTCTGATAGACTTTTAAGACTTTCTTCATTTAGGTCCTACATACTTACTAAGTTTATTCCTGGGACTTAAAAAACTGAAGTATAATTGATATACAGTAAATTGCACATTTTTAAGGCACACAACTTGATAAGTTTCAACGAACATGTGTAATCACGAAAGCACCAATGCAATCAAGACAATGAACTTATCTGTAATTCTCAAAATTCCCCCATGTCCCTTTGTAATCATCACTTCCCTAAGTAGCTACTGATCTGCTTTCTGTCACTACAGACTGGTTTGCATTTTCTAGAATTCCATATAAATGGACTCATGAAATATATAATTTTTTATGTCTGGCTTCTTAGCATCATTATTTTGAGATTCATTCACATTGTTCCATGTATCCATAGTTTGTCTTCTTTATTGTTGAGTACTATTCCCTTGCACGAATCCACCACAACTTGTTTATCCATTCAGTTGCTGAAGGGCGTTGAGGGGTTTCCAGTATTTGGTCATTACAAATAAAGCTGCTACGAATACTTGTGTACGAATCTTTTTATAGACATGGGCTTTCTATCTTTTTTCTTTGATAAATATGGAGAAGTGAGGTGTTTGGGGCGTATGATAAATGTATGTTTAACTTATTAAGAAACTGACAGGCTGTATTGCAGAGTGGTTATACCACTTGACATTCCCACTAGCAATGTAGGAGAGTATTTTGTATCTTACTTTTTTTTAATTAATTTCTGGCTTTATTGCATTGTTAAAACAGAATGGGGTCTGATTTATTCTACTTTTTTGAGTTGAGGTAGGTTTTCTTTATGGCATTACAAAAGATTGATTTTTATAAATGTTGTGTTGGTGCTTAAGCAGTGTTCACTGCTCTCAGGATATGGAAGGCAACCTTATTGATTATATAATCCAGAACTTTTATAGCCCTACTTATTTTTGTGTCTATTGTATCTGTCATTTGCTCAGAGAAATGAATTATAGTCTCTTATTGCTATTATGCTTTTGTCAATTTCTTATTATTTCTTTGCAGTTTTGTATTAAGGAGTTTATTTATTGCAAGAAGATTCACGACTGCTGTAACTTTATTGTGGATTGTTCCCTTTAACATTCTAAAGTCTCTCTGTTTTATAAACTATTTCTTCACTTAATTTAACCTTACCTACCTGATTTTAAATTATTACCCTGTATATAATTTTTATTAAATCCTTAAATCTTTTGATTGTGGAAAGTTTCAAACATGTGCAAAAGCATGAAAAAATAGTATAATGAACTCACATTGTGTCTAGTAACCAGTTCCAACAGTTACTGACTGATGGCCAATCTTGTCTGTACTCTGAAAACTCCCTCTATGCCTGGATTATTTTGAAGCCAACCCCCAATATTCTATAACTTCATCTGTGAATATCTCAACATGTATCTCCAAAAGATAAAGACTCCTTAAACATAACCATAATATGACAATCATTCTTTAAACAATTGACAGTCATTCTCTGATACCGTTATGAAATAACATCATGGCATTCAAACTCACCTAATGGTTTCCTAATTTTATGGTCTAACCAAATCATGAGCAAGATAAAGCCCATATATTGTAATTGTGTCTTTTAGGCTATAGGTTTTCTGCTTCATCTCTTTCTTTTCCTTGTAATATATTTGTTGGAAACACTAGATATTTTTTCCTCTGCACCATTTCCCAGAGCCTTGGTTTTGAAGAGTTCTCCTCCGTGGTACTTAGTGTGTTCCTCAATCCTTGTATTTCCTACAAACTGGTATTTAGATCTAGAGTCTTGATCAGATTCAGATTCAACATTTTGGCAAGAATACTTTACAGGTGTTGTTATGTACTTTCATCAATCAGCAGATGAGGTCTACTTTCATCATTTTAATAATATCTCATTTTTAAAAGATCTACTAATTCATTCTGGATAACAAAATGGTGTAATATAGTACCCTACAATTTCTTCCTCATTTGTTAACTGGATTGTTTCTCTAAGAAGAGACCTTCTAATCAAGTATTTGGTTACTCCCAGGTGCAGTTCACATGGGAACGTCAGTTCCGTTTCCTTAAATTTTCAAAATAATGAGTTGGTTCTCTCACATTCACCAAAGGTAATCTATGAATTTTTCCTTTTCTTTTTTTATTTTGTAGTGTTATTATGAACTTGTAGATTTAAAAATATTTGATGTGCTGCAATTCATTGGAAATTGTCATTTTCATTGATGTTGGAGTTGTCTCATGTTTGGACTTCAGGAGCTCTTCAATGTATATCACGAGTCCCTTTGATATGACAACCATAGCAGTCTTTGATATGTTCCTTGCTTTCTGGTGTGATAAGATGTCCCAGGTTTAATTTTCTTTTTTTTTCTTTTTAAAGGTTTTATTTATTTATTTGACAGAGAGAGAGATCACAAGTAGGCAGAGAGGCAGGCAGAGAGAGAGGGAGAAGCAGGCCCCTGCTGAGCAGAGAGCCCGATGCGGGGCTCAATCCCAGGACCCTGGGATTCTGACCTGAGATGAAGGCAGAGGCTTAACCCACTGAGCCACCCGGGCACCCCCAGATTTAATTTTCTTGCACCAGATATGGAATCAGTCATTTCTCCAAGAAGCTCTGACTCTTTTCAGCGGGTAAAGATATTCAGAGATCCTACCTTGGGTGCTAAGTATTGCATTCTTGGTGTTTTCACTTTCCTGCTATGCTTATGTCCATACTTTGCCTTTCAATATTTCAAAGATGTTTTATTTTAGATACATGAGTTAAGCTTTGTTCATTAATACATTTTGAGATTAACAAAATGAAACTGGCTATTTCTATAGTTCTTTCTTTTTTTTAATAAAGATTTTATTTATTTATTTGAGAGAGAATGAGAGAGACAGAGAGAGAGAGAGAGAGAGAGAGAGAGAGAGAGAGAGAGAGCATGAGAGGGGGCAGGGTCAGAGGGAGAAGCAGGTTCCCTGCTGAGCAGGGACTCGATCCTGGGATTCCAGGATCATGACCTAAGCCAAAGGCAGTCGCTTAATGGCTGAGCCACCCAGGCGCCCCACAGTTCTTTCATGTATAATTGAAATGGACATTTTTAGCAGCTGCAAAGACTCCTACATTGGCTCCTTGATCTATTTCGTGAGGACTACTGTGATAGGAAGAGCCAAGTAGAAGACCTTGGAACCTTCCTCCCCTACCAGGATGTAAGCCAAAAACATATCTGGGGGAATTTCTGAGGTCAGTGCCTCCTCAAAGATTTAAAAGCTACAGGGATGTTAATTCTAGTGGATGTCCATTTACTTTGCCTAGTTGGCCTGCACAGAGGTGGTTGGATCTTGGAGGGTCACAGGTGATTATCATGTAATCAGGTGGAGATACCAATTAATTGCAGATGTAATATCTTTCCTGGAGCAAATCAACTCAGCTCTTCTTAGTACACAGCTATTGATGTGGCAAATGCTTTTCCTTCTTTATCAGTTTGCAAGGTCTCCTGAAGCAGTTTGCTTTCACCTAGCAGCAATCATGGTACACTTGCCTCAGGGCCAGATCAATTCTTTTTTTTTTTTTAAGATTTTATTTATTTATTTGTCAAAGAGAATGAGAGAGAGCATGCACAAGCGGGGGAGCTAGGCAGAGGGGGAAGTAGACTCTACGCTGAGCAGGGAGCCCAATGTAGGACTTGATCTCAGGACCCGGGGATCATGACCTTAACCAACTGAGCCACCCAGGAGTCCCGGCCATGTCAATTCTTCTGCTCTCTACCATAATCTAATCAGCTGGGAGAACTTGGTTGTCTTGACATCCTATAAAAAATCGCAATAACCTATGACACTAACGATAAAATGATGACTGGTTCTGATGAACAGAAAGTAACAAGTATCTAGGATGTCTTATTAAGATACATGTGTGTCAGAAGATGGGAAATAGGGTGCCTGGGTGGCTCAGTGGGTTAAAGCCTCTGCCTTCGGCTCAGGTCGTGATCACAGGGTCCTGGGATCGAGGCCCGCATTGGGCTCCCTGCTCAGCGGGGAGCCTGCTTCCTCCTCTCTCTCTGCCTGCCTCTCTGCCTCCTTGTGATCTCTCTCTCTCTGTGAAATAAATAAATAAAATCTTAAAAAAAAAAAAAAGAAGATGGGAAATAAGAACCACAGGATTGGGCGCCTGGGTGGCTCAGTAGGTTAAAGCCTCTACTTTCAGCTCAGGTCATGATCTCAGGGTCCTAGGATCGAGGCCCGCATCGGGCTCCCTGCTCAGTGGGAAGCCTGCTTCCCCGCCTCCCTCTGCCTGCCTCTCTGCCTGCCTCTCTGCCTCCTTGTGATCTCTCTCCCTCTGTGAAATA
>LNAC01000272.1:502614-554101 GCA_002007465.1 Ailurus styani
ACACTTAAAATTNAAGAACCACAGGATTTCAGGGGCATCCTTTAACAACAGTTTTTGGAAGTTCATAGGATGAAAGCATGTTGGGATATCCCTTCCACGGGTCAACACATTACTCTACCTTAGGCTGCCTACCATTATAAAAGAGACAAAATGCTTGATTTACCACCTGGGGGTGACCTATGCTCCATGTGAATGTGTTCCAGCTCTAGTCCTCTGCAGCAGGTCTGAGGACTTCCATTTGAGTACCAGTTACAGACGTGGGGTAGAGTAGCCACGCCTACTTTTTCCTTGCTTGATATATGCATATACATCTGTAGGTATATTATTTTTTCCCTCCCACTTCTCCTTGGTGTTTTATACAAGGCTTGCTGTAGACTTTATGTTCCAAATGGTTCACATGGAATGAGAAGAGAAATCAGCCTCACCCAGAGATGTGCATGGGGACGGTTAGGATTTTGTGTCTCTATTTTTTGGGGAAATGGTGGAGGGCTTTGATGTATAAGAAATGGTCACCTCTTGTTTGGTGGAAGCATGGAGCTATTGGTCTTGTCTTACACCCCTGTCTTCTGGCTTTGTCCTTTTGGAGACTTTGTTCTCCAACACAGGTGCTTGTCCATGTGACCACACTGTTCTTCACCTTCAGAACTGAGAAACATCTTCAGGATATCTCTGTGTTGATGTTCATATGTCATATTTCCCCCCAGCAACACAGTTACTTTCAGTGGCCTGACTTTGAAGATGATAGTTCTTTCTTCATTTCAGGGCTGTTTTCATGTGTCCTAATTTTGGACACTTTTTTTTTTTTGCATCCCATTTGTTTATTCCTTATTTAGGGACACCATTTATTTGTGTCTTCCATATTCTTCATTTTATTTCTAATTGCTTTCATTTGTTTGCCTTTTTTCTTTTTTTTGGGATTTGCGTGTATAATACATTATCTTCCTTGAATTTTATTCTTATTTATGAACTAGTTTTATACAGACCTTTTTTTGATTTTCAGTTTCTTTCCTTGGCTCTGAAATCTTCCTATTATTCTTCTTAGTCTACTGAGTTATGTTTGCATATTTAACCTTTTCTTTCAGACATTTCCTGGTCTCTAACTTTGAGGACACAACACATTTATTCCTGGTATTTCCTTTTCTCCTTAGGGTACCTCTGTTGCCTGAAAGGACTTTTGACTTGTTTACAAAGTCTGGAATCATTTCTCAAAGGAGTGCCAATCCATTGCTTGTGAATGGCCCTGCCCATGATTACACCTGTTCATCCTCACAAAGAAGTTACCTAGGTAGTCATACTAGTCAGAGTTCTCCAAAGAAACTGAACCAAACAGCATGTGTGTATGTGTGTATCTGATGGGGTATGATGGCAGAGTGGAGACTCAGGGAAGAGCTGCAGTTTGAGGCCTAAGGCAGTCTGCTGGCAGAATTTCCTCTTTCTCAGGAGAGGTCAGAATCTTTGTTCTACGAAGGCCTTCAACTGATTGGACGAGGCCCACCCACATTATAGATGGTAACCTGCTTTACTGAAAGGCCACCAATTTAAATGTTAATGTTACCAGGGCACCTGGATGGCTCAGTCGGTTAAGCATCTGCCTTTGGCTCAGGTCATGATCTCCGGGTCCTGGGATTGAGCCCCACATCAGGCTCTCTGCTCAGTGGGGAGTCTGCTTCTCCCTCTCCTTCTGCCCCTTTCCCCTGCTTGTGTGTACACTCTTCCTCTCAAATAAATAAATAATAATAAAAAATAAATGTTAACCTCACCACTTTTCTTACACCAGACACAAAAATAAACTCAAAATAGATTGAAGGCCTAAACGGGAGACTGGGACCACAAAACCCCTAAAAGAATACAGAAATCTAAAAAGAAGGCAGAAATCTCTTGGACATCAGCCTTAGGAACCTATTTATGGATATGTCTCCTCAGGCAAGGTAAATAAAAGCAAAAATAAACTACTGGGACTACACCAAAATAAATAGCTTTTGCACAGCAATGGAAATTGTCAACAAAACAAAAAGGCAACCTACTGAATGGAAGAGAATATTTGCAAGTGACATGTCTGATAAAGGGATTAATATCCAAAATATATGAAGAACTTATAAAATCCAACATCGAAAAACAAACAATCTTATTAAAATGGGCAGGGGAGGACCTGAATAGACATTTTTTCCAAAGAAGACAACCAGATGGCCAACAGACACATGAAAAGATGCTCAACATTACTCATCATCAGGGAAATGAAAATCAAAACCACAGTGAGATCACCTCACACCTGTTAGAATGGCTCGAATTAAAAAGACAAGAAATAACAAGTATTGGTGAGGATGTGGAGAAAGGGGAACCCTTTTGCATTGTTGGTGGGAATGCAAACTGGTGCAGCCACTCTGGAGACAGTTTGGAGGTTCCTGAAAAAATTAAAAGTAAAACTACCCTGTGATCCAGTAATTATACTACCACGTGTTTATACAAAGAAAATGAAAACACTAATTCAAAAAGATATATGCACCTCTATGTTTATTGTAGCATTATTTGCAATAGTCAAGATATGGAAGCAGCCCAAGGGTCCATCAGCAGGTGAGTGGATAAAAAAGATGTGGGGTGTGTGTGTATATTATATACATTTATATAAAATATACATACAATGGAATATTAGCTGTAAAAATGAATGAGATCTTGCCATTTGTAACAAGAGGAATGGACCCAGAGGGTATTATGTTAAGTGAAAAAAGTCAGAATGAGAAAGACAAATACCATATAATTTCAATTATATGTAGAACCTAAAAAACAAAACAAACAGAAAGAGACTCATAAATACAGAGAACAAACTAGTGTTGCCAGATGGGAGGGGTTGGGGAAATGAGTGAAATAGATGAAGGGGATTAAGAGGTACAAACTTCCAGTTATAAAATAAGTCACAGAGATGAAAAGTATAGGAAAGGGAATATAGTCAGTAATACCGTAATAACATCATCTGGTGGCAGACTGTGACTATGCTTATCTTGGTGAGCGTTCTATGTATAGAACTGTAGCATCAAAGTATTGTGCACCTGAAGCTAACATAACATTGTCAATGAAAATAATAAACATTAAAAAACTGTTAATCTCATCCAAAACAAAAAAACCAGAAAACCTTCACAGAAGCATCCAGAATCACAGCTGATCAAGTATCTGGACACGGTGTCCCAGCCAAGTTGGCACATAAAGTCAACCACCATAGTACTATGCTAATATTTTCTGAATACTGGTGTTCTGAAAAAATGGGTAACCAGAAATGGGCAAATTATCTTCCGACGTGTAAAATGGATTTCATCAGCCAACTGTACTTCCGAGAAGCATAAAGCTTCTTTGGAAAACACCTGTACTCTTTAACATAGGCTGATCCACTAGGTGGCATTTTATTCATTCAAGAGGATGGCAACAACAATTACAGATGACAAGTCAGTAACTGGACTCACAGCTTTGGGAAGACCAGAATTTCTTCCAAGCTATCAGAGAAAGAAGATAACTTGCATCAGCTAGTGATTAAAATAAAGCACCCAGATCACATCAGATGTCCTAGTTATCACCTTTATTCATTTTCTCTCTTCCCCAAGTTCCCTTTGGTTGAGGGTTCTTGCCCTCTGTGCCCCAATTCTGTTTATTTCTCCTGCACCAAAACTCCCCTCTATGATTTTGGCACCCTCTCAAATGCTGTAGCATTTGGTGTTCATACCAGGCATTTAATCACTGCCTGTTAATTAGCCTACATAGTTGTCCTTCCCCTGCTGCACGAGAGTAGAAATTTCTTTTTTTTTTTTAAAGATTTTATTTATTTATTTGACAGAGAGAGATTACAAGTAGGCAGAGAGAGAGAGAGAGGAGGTAGCAGGCTCCTTGCCGAGCAGGGAGCCCGATGCGGGCCTCGATCCCAGGACCCTGAGATCATGACCTGAGCTGAAGGCAGAGGCTTTAACCCACTGTGCCACCCAGGTGCCCAAGAGTAGAAATTTCTTAAGGACAATTTCTTATCTCTGGAGTCCAGCACATACGGTGGGCAGTTAATGAGCTGTTAACATCTGTTAAGAATGACACTGTACAGTGTTTCTTAACATTGTATTTAGACGTTGCTGTAAAAGTATAATATATTTATGTTAGATTTCAGGGCTAAATGTGTACTTGAGTAAAGGCAACCTACTCCTATCTAAATCCCAACGGAAATAAACAAAGGAACAAAACCACCAGAAACTGTCTTATCCCTTTCTGTGGAAGAGGACTATCACATGACAGAAAACGAATTTCTGGAAGTCACAATGAGCTGGGACATGATCAAGAATACCAAGAATTAATCTGCAATTCCTGAGCAGTCTGATCTTGTGCATTCTCGAATCCAAGAATATTCCCTAGGTTTTTTTCTTTTAAGATTTATTTATTTGAGAGAGAGAGAGAGAGAGAGAGAGAGAGAGAGAGAGAGAGAGAGCGTGTGTGAGTGAGCCTGCATAAGCAGGCGGAGGAGCAGAGGAGAGAATCTTCCAGCAGACTTCCCACTGAGTGCAGAGCCCAAGCTGGGGCTCAAACACACAACCCATGAGACAGTGACCTGACCTGAAACCAAGAGTCAAATCTGAACCAACTGAGCCACCTGGGTGCCCCTCTTTTCCTTCCTTTTTTTTAAGGTAAGAGGAAACAGATTGGACTATAAGACACACTGGTAGCTCTCAACCCAGTACCTTCTTGCCTATAAATATCAGTAACATTTATGGGTCTTGGTTCATGGTGTCTCTACTAGATACAGAGAAGTTAGAGACCTTGGCCCATGGCTCTGCCTCCCTCCTTGTTCCCTTTGAGGTCTTGATCACAGAATCATAACAAGGTCTTGACCTTAAGATAGGAAGGAAGAATGCACCTGAGTCATGCATGCAATGATCTAAGAAGAATGTCAGGGGCAAATACAGGCATAGATGGAACTCTCAGCATCCAAATCAAAATAAATACATCTGCAGACACAGATAAGCAATATTCTAGGACTTGAAAGGAGTCTAGCAAAATGCTCATGAGCCAGCAAAGCACATGTTTGTAGCAGCCATTTTTGTTCTGGGTTCTCAAAGAGCAGAACTTCTAGGTGTCCCTGCATGATGGTGGGTCCCTAAATTTATATCTCTCCCATTTCCTTCAGAACACTGTACAGAACAACAAGAACAAATAGAACAACCATTGACCTATACCTTTAGGATACTAGAAGACAAAGCATACTATAAATGCAAATTCATTTAGCGTATTTAACTGCAGCTCTAAGACTAAAACAAAGGGGAAGGGTGGGGTGGAAGAAAAATATACAAAAATATACAAAGGGACGGTAAACTAAGTTTATGGATTGTTGTATTGGCGATGGGGAGGAGTCCGTGAACACTTTCCATAACTGATAAACCAAATGAATAAAAAATATAGGACAGAGATTATTATAAAAGGTTTAACTATAAAGGTAACTAAACAAATATTCCATGACTTGGTCAACCTTCCTGAATATCAAAACAAAATTTAAAAATTAGAACAAAGAAAATACACCAAGTAGAGAAATATAATAAATACACATATGAGGTAATTATAAAGTAATAAGGCAGAATTGAGGCCAAACATATAAACCATATCAATAAATGTTAATGGACTTAACTCACCTAACAAAAGGATTTTTCTCATTGGCTCATGAAGTCAATATTTATACAAGAGACATACCTAAAACAAAGTTTTTTAAAAAAGCTTTTAAAAAAAGGCAAAATTAATCAGGTAAATAGAAATGAAAAGAAAGCTGGAGTTGTGATCCTGATATCAGACAAAGTAGCATTCAATTCAAAAAACATTAAGCATAACAAATAAAGATATTAAAACCACGCTTATGGTTAAAATACAATAATGAATGGCTATGCACCAAAAAACACAGCGACCAGCTATAAAATAAGAAAGTATGGAGAGGCAAGGAGCTACAGACAGAAACACATTAATGACAGGAGACTTTAACACACCATTGTAAGTATGAGACAGATCAAATGGAGAAAAAACAAGCAAGGATAATGACTTAACATAACCAATAGGGTAGATTTTATGCATATACAAGAGTTTTACACCCTGATTATGGGCAATACATTTTCTCAAGCACACATGAGTCTTTCGAAAAACTGGTCATATGTAAGGTCACAAAGAAAATATTGTTAAACTCCAGAAAGTAGGAAATTACTAATAGTACTCTCTGATCATGAAATTAAACTAAAAATTAAAAAAATAATTTAAAAGACCCTTCTACTTAGAAATTTAAAAATATTCTAGGCTTAATTTTTATTTTTATTCTAGGCTTAATTTTTCCAATGTCTATGGAACATCCACAAAAACTGATTATATATTAGGCTACACAGGAAATCCCGATTAATTCTTCAAAGCTGAAAATGTACAGGTCACACTACCTTACCACCATGTGATAAAGTCAGAGAGTAAAAATCCAAGATTAAACAAAAATCTTATAAAACTGGGAAATAAAAACAAAACAAAATGCTTTTTATTTAATCTTGAATCAAAGAGAAAATAAAAATTAAAATTATAGTGTACAGAAAATAATAACAATATTGACATTACATTTCATTTTTTAAAAAAAGATTTTTTTATTTATTTGAGATAGAGAACACACAAGTGGGGGGAGATGGGCAGAGGAAGAAGGAGAAGCAAACTCCCTGCTGAGCAGGGAACCCAATGCAGGACTCGATCCCAGGACCCTGGGATCATGACCTGAGCTGAAGGCAGATGTTTAACTGACTGAGCCACTCAGATGCCCCATGACATTACATTTCAAAATGTCCAAAGTATGAGGCAGATTCCTGGTATGAGAACATTCAACTCATGAAAACAGAAAACAAGCCCAAGAAAGGCAGGAATAAAGAATTAATAAGGATAAAGTTTGGGTATTAGTGAATAGAAAAATGAAGCAGTGTTATTGATAAACAAATTCAAGGAAAAATTAAAACAGATTTCTGGCCAGACTCACCCAAGAAAGACCAAAGAAAACACATATTTAAATCAACAAAATTGCTCAAATCAACAATTTAATCTTACACCTAAAAGGACTAGAAAAAGAAGAACAAACAAAGCCCAAGGTGAGTAGAAGAAAGAACATAGTAAAGATCAGAGCTGAAATAAATGACATAGAGACTAAAAGGACAGTAGAAAAACAAATTAATGAAACTAAGAGCTGGTTCTTTGAAAAGATAAACAAAAATCAACAAACCCTTAGCCAGACTCATCAAGAGAAGGAACCCAAATAATTAAATCAGAAATGAGAGAGAAGTAACAACTGATAACACAGAGACATAAAAGATTATAAGAGAATACTAAGAAAAATTATATGCCAACAAACTGCAAAACCTAGAAGAAATGGATAAATTCCTAGAATCATACAATCTTCCAAAACAACCAGGAAGAAATAGAAAATCTGAATAGACCAATTTACAAGTAATGAAATTGAACTGATAATCAAAAAACTATAAAAAAAATAAAAGTCCAAGACCAGATGGATTCACAAGTGATGGGTACCAGACACTCAGAGAGGTGTTAATACCTGTTCTCAAACTATTCCAAAAAATAGAAGAGGAAGGAAAGCTTCCAAATACGTTCTACGAGGCCAGCATTACCCTGTTACCAAAGCCAGACAAAGACACACACAAAAAGAAAACTAGAGGCCAATATCCCTGATGGACATAGATATAAAAATCCTCAACAGAATACTAGCAAAACACATACAGCGATACATTAAAAAGGTCACTTACCATGATTAGGTGGCATTTATTCCTGGGATGCAAGAAATGATTCAATATTTGCAAGTCAATCAATGTCATACACCATATCAGCAAAATGAAGGGTAAAAAATCATATGATCATCTCAACAGATTCAGAAAAAACTGGTGACAAGATTGAACATTCATTCATGATAAAAACTCTCAACAAAATGGTGTTAGAGAAAATATACCTTAACATAATAAAGGCCATATAGGGCACCTGGGTGGCTCAGTGGGTTAAAGCCTCTGCCTTCGGCTCAGGTCATGATCTCAGGGTCCTGGGATCGAGGCCCACATTGGGCTCTCTACTCGGCAGAGAGCCTGCTTCCTCCTCTCTCTCTGCCTGCCTCTCTGCCTACTTGTGATCTCTCTCTCTGTGTCAAATAAATAAATAAATAAATAAATAAATAAATAAATAAAAGTCCATATATAAAAAAAAACAGCTAACATCCTCAATGGTGAAAAACAGAGCTTTTCCTCTAAGGTCAGGAACAAAAAAAGGATGTTCACTCTTGCCACTTTTATTCAATATAGGACTAGAAGTCCTAGCCACAGCAGTCAGACAAGAAAAAGAAATGAGAGGTATCCAAACTGGTAAAGAAGAACTTAAACTATTTTCTGACAACATGATATTATACATAGAAAATCCTCAAGATTCCACAGAAAAACTGCTGGAAGTTAATAAATGAATTCAGTAAAGTGGCAGGATACAAAACTAATACTCAGAAATTGGTAGCGTTTCTATACACTAACAGTGAAATTGCAGAAAGAGAAATTTTAAAGAAAATCACCATTTACAATTACACCAAAAATAATAACATACCTAGGAATAAACTTAACCAAAGAGGTGAAGACCTGTATTCTGAAATTGCAACACTGATGACAGAAATTGAAGAAGATAAAAAAAAAACGAATGGAAAGACATAACATGCTCCTGCACTGGAAGAATGACTATGTCAAAATGTCCATACTACCCAAAGCGATCTACAGATTAATGCAATCTCTATCAAAACACCAATAGCACTTTTCACAAAAGTAGAACAAATAATACTAAAATACGTGTGGAAACACAGAAGTCCCCGAATAGCCAAAGCAATCCTGAGAAAGAAGAACAAAGCCAGAGGTATCACAATTCCAGATTTCAAAATATACCACAAAACTGTAGTAATCCAAACAGTATGGTACTGGCACAAAAATAGACACACTGATCAACAGAATGGGATAGAGACCCCAGAAATATACTCACACATATGTGGTCAATTAATCTATGACAAAGGAGACAAGAATATACAATGGGGAAAAGACAGTCTTTTTCAATAAATAATCTTGGGAAAACTGGACAGCTACATGCAAAAGAATGAAAAGACTACTTTCTAACACCATATGTAAAAATGAACTAAAAAATGTCTTAAAGGTATAAACATGAGACCTGAAACCATAAAAATCCTAGAAGAAAACACAGGCAGTAATTTCTTTGACATCAACCATAGCAACATTTTTCTATATACATTTCCTAAGGCAAGAGAAACAAAAGCAAAAATAAACTAATGGGACTACATCAAAATAAAAAACTCTTATAGAGTGAAGAAAACAATAAAAGTTAAAGACCTACTGAACAGGAGAAGATATTTGCAAATGATATATCTGATAAGGGATTAGTAGCCAAAATATATAACTTATAAAATCCAACATCAAAATATGAATAATCTGATTAAAAATGGGCAGAGGACCTGAATAGACATTTTTCCAAAGACACACAGATGGCCCCAACAGACACATGAAAAGATGCTCAACATCACTCATCACCAGGGAAATGCAAATCAAAACCACAATGAGATATCACCTCATGCTTGTTAAAATGGATAAAATCAAAAACACAAGAAAAACAAGTGTTGGTGAGGATGTGGAGAAAAAGAAACCCTTGTACAGTGCTGGTGGGAATGTAAATTAGTATAGCTACTGTGGAAAACAATATGGAGGTTCATCAGAAAATTAAAAATAAAACTACCATATGACCCAATAATTCTGCTTCTGGGTATTAACCCAGGGAAAATGAAAACACTAATTCAAAAAGATATGTACACCCTGGGGTGCCTAGGGGGCTCAGTTGGTTGGGTGTCTGCCTTCAGCTCAGGTCATGATCCCAGGGTCCTGGGATTGAGTCCCACGTGGGATTTCCTGCTCAGTGGGGAGCCCACTTTTCCCTCTTCCTCTGCTGTTCCCCCTGTTTGTGCTCACTCTCTGTCAAATAAAATAAAATAAAATAAAATAAAATAAAATAAAATAAAATAAAAAAGATATACACACCCCTATGTTTTTGCAGCATTATTTACAATAGCCAAGGCACAGAAGCAACCTAAGCATCCATTAACAGATGAATAAACTATACTCAAATAAAAAAAATAAATTGCCAAAATTGGGGAATTACTATTAGAATTGGCAAAATGAAAAAAAAAAAGAATTGGCAAAATGAAGTCATTTTTTCCTCCTCTTACTACTCCCTCTCTCAAAACTCACCAAAAAGAATGTAATTTAGGCTCTGCAATGGGATCAGACTTTCTTTGATCTGGAAGACAGCCCAGGGTGAAGCAGTGAATTCCATTTTCTGGAGGGTTGGCTGGGGTGGGGGGCTGCCTTTGGGTGCGGTGTGGTGGAGTTTCAGGGCATCCAGACCAGTGACCAGGGTCCCAGTTGGTGCAGGGTCTTCAGCGGGAGAAGAAAGGTCGCTGGGTGGGTCCTACTGTGGGATAGGCAAGCACTGCTTCCGGCTGTATAGTCTCCAAATCTGACTAACTTATCTAAAGATTTTGTGAGTTACTTAATGTCCCTTGATAAGTTCCTTTTCTGGTTAAAATCGATACAGTGGGTTTTGCACTTAATGACCAAGAATCCTTACTGATAGGAAGAAAGTCAGAGCCCTGAAGGTCCATTGATTGGGGCAGTCTTCTCCAAATTTTTTTTAAAGTTGTATTTATTTGTTAGAGAGAGAGAGAACATGAACAAGGGGAAGGGCTAAGGCAGAGGGAGAAGCAGGCTCCCCACTGAGCAGGGAGCCGGACGTGGGACTCAATCCCAGGACCCTTGGATCATGACCTGAGCTGAAGGCAGACACCTAACTGACTGAGCCACCCAGGCACCCCCAAACTTTTTTTTTAATGGCCACCCATTATCAGAATAAACTAGATATATCTGA
The DNA here is from genome assembly GCA_002007465.1 of Ailurus styani. Taxonomy (NCBI): domain Eukaryota; kingdom Metazoa; phylum Chordata; class Mammalia; order Carnivora; family Ailuridae; genus Ailurus; species Ailurus styani. The sequence continues at coordinate 513,598 of LNAC01000272.1, forward strand.
ACATATATTTGTTGCCCTATAGCTTATACACAGATAATGATATGTTCGTGAATCATATAAAAGATAAAACAGATTCAAGCTTTATTATTTTTTTTGAGATTTATTTATCTATTTGAGAGACGGGGGGAGAGGAAGAGAAAGAGAATCTTAAGCAGACTCCCCACTCAGGATGGAGCATGACATGGGGCTCGAAACTGGGACCCTGATATCATGACCTGAGTCAAAATCAGGAGCCTGACGTTTAACCGACTGAGCCACCCAGGCGCCCATCAAGTATAAGTTTTAATCTGATGAGATGGAACACTTAAAACCAACTCATTTTTATTTTATTTATTAACAGCACATCTTTACTGATATAAAACCCACACTCCAAATAATTTTTTTTTTAAGATTTTATTTATTTATTTGACACACAGAGAGAGATCAGATCACAAGTAGGCAGAGAGGCAGGCAGAGAAAGAGGAGGAAGCAGGCTCCCTGCTGAGCAGGGAGCCCAATACGGGCCTCGATCCCAGGACCCTGAGATCATGACCTGAGCCGAAGGCAAAGGCTTTAACCCACTGAGCCACCCAGGCGCCCTCCAAATAATCTTCTTGATAAAATCTGGCTTTTGTTTGTTTGTTTGTTTGTTTTTTGGACTGACTTTCGGTAGATCTGATGAAATTGCTGTAGTTTCTACTTTGTAATGTGGCTGATGGAAAGTTCATTTCCGGCAGTAAAATGTCTGCCCTTTGGGTCTTACTATTGTGTTGTGCTTGCTTTTGTATGATCTTCAGTCCATAGCATTTTTTGGGAGGGTGTTTTTTCGTGTTGCTTTGTTTTGTTTCGGCAGGGATTTTTATAACGTCCTTGTTCCCTTTGTGCTGGTTAGGCTTTAAAACTAGGGAGTGTAATACTTGCTAATGCTCTAAGCTAGGTGCACATAACTGCACTATCTTGTAATTCCCAGAGAAGGAACTGCCAGCAACTCTTCATGTGCCATTCCAGCCTTCCCCATATGAACCACGCGTCCATCTGGTATACCAGCTAAAGGGGGCTGTCCTTGTTCAACTGAGTATTTTTTTCAGTTAAGATAAAAATACCATCACCTAGAGCTCCCTCTTTCCCTCTTGGAGCCCCGCAGGTCATCTTGGGCACCCCCTAGGCAGTGAGCATGCCACCTGGGAGACTGGCTGTGAGCAGTGAGATCCAGGAACAGGTGTCAGTCATGAAAGGGGCTCTTTGGCATGATGGTGGGACACTGCAAAGGATGGAGCTGAAGGAGAAGCTACCCTGGAAGGCCGAACGTTTAGCTTGCGACCTCGTCTGCATGGTGGAGGATGGCTCCTGGGGGGAGGCAGTATCTCCAAACCACAGAGCAGGGAGTTGTGACCCAGTCTCTGAGCCAACCCCCCACTTGAAAGTGGAATAGGAGGGAGACTTACACCCAGGACAAAGGAAGGATGTGGGAGCCACTGTTATTTGGCTAACTCAATAGACAGTTCCGAACTCTTTCTTTTTCATCACCCCCACTGTAGAGGCAAGGGGGAACTGAAATAATGGCTTTCCGGGCTCCCCTGCTGCTCAGTGTGGCCACATGACACGATTCTGGCCAAGGATACACAAGTAGATTTCTACTAGGGCCTTCTGGGAAAACATTTGCTTATCTTGATAATACAGAAAGCCACCTAATTAGTGCCACTCCTCTACTCCTTCTTCCTACCTTCCGTCCAGGTGTGATGGCCGGAGCAGCAGCAGCCTCGCTGTTCCTTGACAATATAGAGGGAGAAGTCAAGTGGCTTGCACTGATGCTGACCTCTACAGACTGGGCCCTCGAACAAACACCAGCGTACCTAGATAACAAGAATGTTATTTGGAATAAATTCGGTTTGTTTGATATAGTTTTTTTGTTTTTGTTTTTGTTTTTTTCTGTTGTATGCTCTAAAGTATTCCCAAGTTCTGCAGGACACCCACATTATAGAGTAAAGTTACAGACCCTTTCCTGCCCCCAACCAGTATCACTCATCCCTGCCTATTCTGTACCACCATCCAGCCCCATTCACGGATAATGCCTCAGATAACAACTCATACAGGTTTTGTTCACAGGAGCAACAGAAGCCAAGGAGGGATGTGTCATAGGAAGTTGAAAAACCTGCACCTCAAGTGGGTTAAAGCCTCTGCCTTCGGCTCAGGTCATGATCCCAGGGTCCTGGGATTGAGGCCTGCATCGGGCTCTCTGCTCAGCAGGGAGCCTGCTTCCTCCTCTCTCTCTGCCTGCCTCTCTGCCTACTTGTGATCTCTCTCTCTGTGTCAAATAAATAAATAAAATCTTAAAAAAAAAAAGAACTACCTCTTTGACACACAGAGCTCTTAGGGATAATATCCAAAATAATAGAAACATAATAACAAACTAAATATTACTTACATAAGAATGAAAAGTCAATGATTAAACAAACACTTCCCCTTACCCCCCTTTAACCAAAGAAAGGGAAAAGATGGAAGAATGTCAGCAGGGTGGTAGCATTATATGGGGGCTTTCTTCTATCTTTGTCTTGCGTGTTTCCCACACCCCCACCCTCCCACCCCNTGCATTCTGAAAAAAGCCCCAGGATTTAAGAAAAGTTAACACTACTATATCCTCAGGTCTCTCCTCTGGTGGCTTGGGTTTGAGGTCAGCGCTGTCCTGACTGTGTGAATCCACATTCAGCTCAAGTTTTGTGCCGCAGCTCTGCCCCTCTGCCCTGGGGATGCTGACCTCAGCCTGGACAGCAGCCCCAAGCGCCCTCACCTGAACTGCTCTCAAGAGCTGCGTGCCGTCTGAGCTGCAGGCAGGGTCCTCGGGACTGAGGAAAGGCACCTGGTGGGTTGAATGCCTAGGACCACCAGGTCCTGGAAGTCCGCTGACCTAGAAACCCAAGAGAGCCTCAGTGCGCTGGTCCTGTTGACCCACGTCGGGAACAGGGAACACGGTGTGAAGGAGAGGGCAGGAAGGACCGGATCCGGAAGCAAGGAGAGCAGGTGGCTGAGCGCTCTCATCTGCGAGTCCTTCCTTCCCAGGTGGGAGGTCCTGCTGGGTGGGGGTGGGGGGCCCACCCGGCCTGGGCGCTGTCCCAGCTCCGTGCCTTCAGGCCCCTCCGGCTTTGTGCTCGCCGTTACCTGTAAAACGAGGCTGCCTTTACAGCCCTTATAGGGGTATGTGACAATTAACCATGTTACTTGCTTTTGTAAGTTATATGGTGCTTTTCAAAAACCGAAGGTAGGGGCACCTGGGTGGCTCAGTCATTAAGTGTCTGCCTTCAGCTCAGGTCATGATCCCAGGATCTTGCGATCAAGCCCCGCATCAGGCTCCCGCTTAGCGGGAAGCCTGCTTCTCCCTCTCCCTCTCCCACTCCCCTTGCTTGTGTTCCCTCTCTCGATGTTCTCTGTCAAATAAATAAATAAAATCTTAAAAACCAAAAAAAAAAAAAAAAAGGGGTTGGGGAAACTGGACAGCCACAGGCAAAAGAATGAAATTAGACTCATACACAAGACACAATTAAGGGATTAAATACTTAAATGAAAGGCCTAAAACCATGAAGCTCCTAGAATAAAGCACAGGATAAAATGTCCTTGATGTTGATTTTGGCAAAAGGATTTTTCAGGATAGATATCAATAGCACAGGAAACAGAAGCAAAAATGAACAAGTGGGACTACATCAAACTAAACAGATTCTGCACAGCAAAGGAAGGCATCAACAAAATTAAAAGGCCACCTATGAAATGGGAGAAAATATTTGTAAACCATCTATCTGATAAGGGATTAATATCCAAAAAATATAAGGAACTCCTAATTCAATGGCAACAAAAAACCAAACAAAAAACCTGATTAAAAAATGGACCAAATGGGCGCTTGGGTGGCTCAGTGGGTTAAAGCCTCTGCGTTCGGCTCAGGTCATGATCTCAGGGTCCTGGGATCAAGGCCCATATCGGGCTCTCTGCTCAGCAGGGAGCCTGCTTCCCCCCCCCTCTGCCTGCCTCTCTGCCTACTTGTGATCTCTCTCTCTCTCTGTCAAATAAATAAAAATCTTAAAAAAATAAAAATAAAAATAAAAAATGGGCCAAGGACCTGAACAGACATTTTTTCCAAAGAAGACATACAAATGGCCAGTGGGAATATGAAAAGATGCTCAACATCACTCATCATCAGGGCAATGCAAATCAAAACCACAGTGAGAAAGCACCTTACTTGTTAGGATAGTTATTATCAAAGACTCAGAAGATTCATTCATACGTCAAATATAAGAAACAGCAGGGAAATGGGGCACCTGGGCGGCTCAGTCAGTTAAACGGCTGCCTTCAGTTCAGGTCATGATCCCAGGGTCCTCGGATCGAGCCCCACGTCCAGCTTCCTGCTCAGCAAGAAGCCTGCTTCTCCTTCTCCCTCTGCCTGCTGCACTGCCTACTTGTGCTCTCCTCTTTGTCAAATAAATAAATAAAATCTTTTAAAAAATAATAAAAAAGAAACAGTGCAGAGGGTCATAGGGGAAGGAAGGGAAAAATGAATGGGAAGAAATCAGAGAGGGAGACAAACCCTAAGAGACTCCTAACTCTAGGAAAAAAACTGAGGGTTGCTGGAGGGGAGGTGGGTGGGGGGTATGGGGTAACTGGGTGACGGGCATTAAGGAGGACACACGATGTGATGAGCCCTGGGTGTTACATGCAACTGACGAATCACTGAACTCTACATCTGAAACTAATCTTGTACTATATGGTGGATAACTGAATTTAAATTAAAAAAAAGACTCAAAGATAACAAGGGTTGGTAAGGATGCAGAGAAAGGGGAACCCTTGTGCACTGCTGGTGAGAATGCAAACTGGGGTAGCCGCTGTGGAAAACAGGATGGGGGTTCCTCAAAAAGTTAGGAATAGAATTACCATGGGATCCAGCAATCTTTCTTCTGGGTATAGATCTGAGGGAAATAGATTCACTATCTCAAAGAGGCGTTTTCACTGCTGTGTTCATTGAAGCATCATTCGCAGTAGCCAAGACATGGAAACAACCTAAGAGCCCAGGGGCAGATGAATGGGTAAAGAAGATGCGTTGTATACACACACAATGGACTATCACTCAGCCTCCAAAAAGCAGTAAATCCAGGAGCGCCTGGGTGGCTCAGTCGGTCAGTTAAGCGTCTGCCTTCTTGGGTTGTGATCCCAGAGTCCTAAGATTGAGCCCCGCATCTGGCTCTATGGTCAGTGGGGAGCCTGCTTCTCCCTCTCCCTCTGCCCCCGCCTGTGTGCATGCTCTCTCTTTTGCTCTATCTCAAATAAATAAATAATACATTTTTAAAAAGGCAATAAATCCTGCCATTTGCAACATGGATGAACCTGAAGGACAAAGTCAAAGAAGTTAGACAGAGAAAGACAAATGCTTTCTAAGCTCACTTATCTGTGGAATCTAAAACAACAAAAAAGAAAAAAAAAATTGAACTCGCAATAACAGAGGAGAGTGGTGCTTAACAGAAATTGTAGTTGGCAGAGGATGGGGAGACTTTGATGGAAGGGCACAGACTTCCGGTTTTGAGGTGGACACATTCTGGGAATCTACTGTAAAGCCTGGTGACTGTAGTTAGTAATAATGCCCTATACATTTGAAATTCCCTGAGAGTAGATATCAAGTATTCTCATCACATACACACAAAATAGTAACATAGGAGGCGATTGATATGTTAATTAGTTGGATTGTGGAAATCATTTCACGACGTATACATACATCAAAACATTATACTGTGAACCTTAAATACATATAATTTTTTTTTTTTTATGGTGAAAAAAATTATATTTAGATTTAGCCAGCTGGACTCAGTTTAGATGATCCCAATTTTGTTGGCAACATCCAATGCATCATAGTCAGGGGCCAGTCGAACATATGCCTTCTTCTCTCCATCAGGCCTGATCAAGGTGTTGACCTTGGCCACATCAATGTCATAGAGCTTCTTCACAGCTTGTTTGATCTGGTGCTTGTTGGCCTTGACATCCACAATGAACACAAGTGTGTTGTTGTCTTCTATTTTCTTCATGGCTGACTCAGTAGTCAGGGGGAACTTGATGATGGCATAGTGATCAAGCTTGTTTCTCCTGGGGGCGCTCTTTCGAGGATATTTGGGCTGCCTTCGGAGACGCAGTGTCTTGGGTCGTCGGAACGTAGGTGACGTGCGGATCTTCTTTTTTTTGTGACTGTGGACGCCTTTCAGCACCGCTTTCTTGGCCTTCAAAGCTTTTGCTTTGGCTTCGGCTTTGGGAGGGGCAGGAGCTTCCTTCTTAGCTTTCGGCGCCATCTTCGCAAAAGGCAAATACATATAATTTTATTTGCCAAAAAATATTTTTAAAAATAGAGATAAAGGTATACATACCTATAAATACCTTTATAGGGTCTAAGTCAAACTTCACAGCCTCTGGAGTTGAGCATTTATTGTTTCCTTAGGCTTATATTTTATTTTTAAAATTCTTTATAGTTGTATTTATTTATTTGAGAGAGACAGAGAGCGAGTAGGGGGAGGGACAGAAGGAGAGGGAGAGAGATAATCCCAAGCAGACTCTTCGCTGAGCACAGAGCCAGAGACGGGGCTCAATCCCACAACCCTGAGATCATGACCTGAGCTGAAATCACGAGTTGGCTGCTTAACCGACTGAGCCACCCAGGAGCCCCAGGCTTACAGTTTAAAGGTGAAACTTTGGAAATTGTACAATGGAGCGGGCCAAGGAGGCTTCATGTGCCCACCTTCCTGGCCAACTCCAGTGAGCTTGTTTTTTACAGACCAAACACAATTTCTTCTTAGAGGATAACTTAGGTAATTCTGGAATCTGAAAAGGTGTGGGGCTTATTGCTACAAGATTGTTTTCAGAGGGAGCCATGATCACACACATGGAACTCTTACTTTGGGCTGGGTGCTTGCTGTTCAGGGTGAAGAAAGAGGTAGCCCTCAGCCCCTACCATTCTCATTAATGGGTAGTTTCGGGGGGTGGTGTGAATCCTACCCTGACCAGCGTCCTAGCCCAAGGCACTCAACTCCAGGAAACACGTCCTCTTTTCAGCTAACCTTGGAGCTGGAGGACACGGATGGGTCACCAGGGGAATTTCCAAACGTGCTTGTCTGGTCCCACACTAGCGCTCAGCGGCAATTGCAATTTCGCAATGATAATTGAAAATTCCAGCAGAGGGCACTGTTCCCCAACAATCCGAAATGGGAAGCATTTCCCATTTGTTTGGGGAATGTCCTTTGACTTCCCTTGTCAAGGAAGATGGGAGAGCCAAGGAGCTTTAAAAAATGTCTTTTTTTCCTCTTCAGTATTCCCCCACTCTCTGCAAAGGACATATAGAAAGTATAACTTTTAGACTATGTAGAGCTTACCAATCACACAGATTCCTAGGGTGTAGCTTTAAAAGCATCAGGTGACCAGTAGACATTCAGTTCTTTATGTAGTTTTCCTGAAGCCACTGTTAGAATTTTTGGGAAAATCTGGTTGTTATGAATAGACAAAGCCTACCTCGCAAAGAGGGGAGGGTGACAGGGACTGGGCTACCTGCTCAGGACTTCACACCTGGTGTCCAGAGGTTCAGACTTTTCTGCTGCAGTGCCACCATTGCAGCGAGGCGGGAACATGGTATCATTGCCCCAGATGAGGAAATCCTGGCTCAAGGGTGTTGCCCCATGGGGTCTTGGGCTCCTCTGTAGATGCCCCAGGATCTGGGAGGAAAGGCTGAGAGAGGATACCCAAGCTAGGGATCCAGTCTGCTCTCCCCAGGAATGGGATGAGTGGCAGGACCCCTCCCTTTTAGGAATGTTCTAGACCAGTGGTTCTCACCTGGGGGCTCTTTGGTCACCCACCCCATGGTGGGGGAAGGTATTTGACAATGAATGAAGACATAATTAGCTGTCACAGTTTTGGGGATGCTCTTGGAATCTAGTGGGTGGGGGGTCAGAGAAGCAGCCAAACATCTCACAATACACAGCACAGCCCCCACACCCAAGAAAGAATTATCTGGCTCAGAACGTTAATAATGCCAAGTTCCAGAAACCCTAGTCTAGATTCTAGATCTGGGACTCTCAAAATGTGGTTCCCAGACCAACTGCATCAGCATCACCTCGGGATTCGTGACAGGTGCCCTGCCCTGCGTCAGACCTACTCAAGTCAGAAGCTCCAAGAGCAGCCCATGCTTTCATGAGCCTTTCAGATGATCTCAAGTTTGAGAACCACTTACTTGCAGACTCTAGATAAGTAGCCTAACACTGTGCTTCGAAGATATTAGCATGCTTAGAGTCACCGCGGAATGGTGAAAAGCAGTCTGATGTAACTGTTGTGAGAATTTACATTTTTTACAAGCTCCGGCTGCTGCCGCTGCTGCTAGGAGCCCACATTTTGAAAAGAATTGAAGATTCTGGTTCTAAAACTTGCCAGATCATTAGACCTGAAATGTCTATCGCAACTTCAGATTCCCAGGCTCTCTGCACCCCCTCCATCCCCCTTGCCCCAACACCCGCTAAGTACTTAGGACCTCTCCAGAGGAGGGGTCCGGGAACCTGAATCTTATAAGAGTGCCCCAAGAGATTCTCATGATCAAGCAGGTCTGAAAAAACTGACTTCAGAGGGCAAATTCAGGAGCCAATGATTAATGTCACCTCTGAGTCCCCTTTGTCCACAGCAGAAATTGTCAACTTGGGCCAGGGGAAAGCGCCAGAGAGCTTTGAAACTCTCCATACACAGGCCACAGAGCAGACCGCTTCCATCAGACCCTCTTGAGGGTACGACCAGGAAGCAGTGCTTTAAAAAGATACCTTGGGGATTCCAACGTGCAACTGTGCTTAGGAATCAGCGACCTTCGAAAAGTCTGGCATCCAAGAGAATTACCGTATGACGCAGCCACTCCACTCTTAGGTATATACCCGTGCGAATAGGAAACATATGTGCAAACTAGAACTTACACACCAATGTCCACAGAGGCATTATTCATGATGGCCCCAAAGTGGGAATGACCTACGTGGCCATCAACTGATGAGTTTCAAAGACAGATTGAAATGAATGTGATATAATCCACGTTGTAGATTATCACAGCCCCAAGAAGGGGTGATGTATGTTACATGGCAGGCGAACCTTGAGAACGCCCAGCTGAATGAAAGAAGCCAGATACAAAAGACCACAGGGTGTGGTATTCCATTTATAGGACAGACCCAGAACAAGCAAATCCACAGAGGCGGAAGGTAGATGAGTTAGCCGACGAATGCAAAGCGACTGTGACTGGGGATGGGGTTTTATTTTCGGGCGATTGAGATGTTCTGAACTGGACAGAGGCACACAGTGAAATTTACGAAATGCCACTGAATTGTACACTTTAAATAAGCCTTACGCTGTGTGAATTTTAGCTCAAGAAAAAAGGGAAAGAAAGTAAAAGAATCCGTGATGTATACATTTCCCTAAAAGAGGGGGATTCTGAGAAATCAGACAAAATTTGGGTGTGAGTTGATTAGCCACTTAGAAAAAAAACCCTATGCTAGACCAAAAGGCCACGGATATGCCCCCTCTGTGGTCTCTGAACCTTCCGCTAGGTTAGGGAGTGAAGGGGCAGGAGGTATGATTGGACCCCTACGATTAGGGCGAAACAGCCAGTTCTCAGCTGTCAGCTGAAGTTGTGTTGATTTGAAAGTATGCGCTCCAAATCTGGCAGACCCCTGCCTTTCTCTTGTTCAAAGGTTGATGGAGAAAGTGATTGCTGAGGTCAGTTTTCTCAAGAGCTGGGGCGGGGGCGGGGAGGGAGCGGGGAGGGGTAAGGTTCAGGTTATTGAATTTGAATATAAACAGAAGGCTGATCCCACAAGGCTGAAGGTTTAGGGATGTGCCGGCCATTGACAGTGAAGTTACATTTCTGTGGCCACAACGCCTAGAAGGGAGACCTGGAATGCTCAGCCTGGAGGGGGTAGGTCATGGTGAGGTCATGACCCTGTGCCCTCAGGCCTGGCCAGGAGGGGTGCTAGCAAGAGAAATCAGAGATAGAGACCCTCTCTCTTCTGGAAATTTAGTGTCTATAATTTATTTTTACTTATTTATTTTGGTTTGATACCGCTCCCCTTGCTCTAAATGCCGTAGAGGTAGGCACTGTGCCTACTGCACTCACCCCAGTACGCGCAGCAGGGCCTGGCGCCTAGTAGGTGGGTTCTGGATCAATCTGTTGATCGGCAGCTGGAGGCCCCATGATGAGGGGGGAATGCTGACAGCAGATCTGCCGAATGAGGGCTGGGGTGGGTGGGGTAAAGCACATCTGTGAGCAAAGCCCTGATAAAACATGGATTATGGGGAGGAGGAAGGAGAGGGCAGTCACCAGGGGCTTCCTGGAAGAGGGGGCACCTGACCTGAGTCTCAGAGGAGGGCTGAGCATTAGCGGTCAGAGACTGGAGAGGTGGTTCCTGGAGAGAAAGTGACAGATGCAGGGCCTTGAGGACCCACAAGGCTGGGCCTGTGGGGCCACCCCAGGGGTCAGCCGGGCTGCGGGTCCCACCCCCCACGGGGGCAGCCTGGAGGAGGGGGCACAGTCTGCCCTGTGCTGGGGAGGGGCTTCCTGGGGCTGCTACGGGGACGGTGGGTCTGAGAGATCAGAGATCAGGAGGCTGCTGCTCTGCTCTCGGGGAAGGAGGAGGAAACAGACGCACACTGACCGCTAGCGTGAAAAAGGGGAGGATGTGAGGGCACTGGCCGGTAGGCGGACTCGCTGGAGTTTGGTGACTGGTGGCTGCTGCTGGGAGCGAGGGCAAGGAAGGGTCCAGGGTAGTGGTGGTGATGATGACGATGATGATGGCAAAGATGATGATGGTGAAGATGCTTACAGTCAGCGTCTGCTGAGTGTTTACGTGCCAGACACTGTGCAACATGCTTCTCATGCACCAGGTCCTTCAAGCCTCATCGGGATCCACCCCAGTAGACACTACACCTGTCCCTACCATACGGAGGAGAAAACAGACCCAGAGAAGCTGTTTCATGGCCAGAGGCACATGGCTGGTGTATGGAACAGCCAAGGACGGTCACACTTGAAGAGCCATGCCCTTGGCCACCCTGGGGTTTCGGTGTGGGTTGGCCGGGTGACGGCTCTACTCCCTTCGATTCTCAATCCAAGGAAACAAAAGGGGGAAAATGTGTGATGGGTGGAGGGATGACAAAGTGGGTTCAGCCCCAGCGGAGCTGGACGGGGCTGCTGTGGATAATTCTGTGAGATCCAATGGGCACCTGCTGGTCAAGAGGGCACGTGTCCTTTGGATAAGCCCTATCTGGGGGGGTCCCTGGAAGCTTGGTGAGGGTGGGGCCCTCGTTAGGGTAAGGGGAAAAGTGCAGTGATTAGGGGAGAGGCCAATCTACTGTCCTAAGGAACTCAGCTATACAGAGAGAAGGGAAGAAGAGTCGCCAGAAGGGACATGGGATCAAGAGAGCTAGTTTTTCTTTCTTTCAATCATTGAGACCAGAGAGACTTGCAAGAGTCATAGGCTAGAGAGATGGAAGTGGTAGAAAGGATGAGTTTGATAAGGAGGGGAGAGGGGATGGGACACCATCCTGGAGGTGGCCGGCGGGGTGAGTGAGGAGAGGAGCCTTCAAAAAGAGCAGGAGCACTACTTGTGAGTCCAGAGAAAAATATAGGTTTGAGTCCACCTTGAACGGGAGCAGGGACTTCAGAAGCTTAGGATTTGGCCCAGGGCTCCAGGTACTATGTTCTAAACCTACGGTTAGGTTTGCACAGAGCCACACCTCCCGCCGGCTGCTCACAGCCAGACTGAGTGTGGCAGGGGTTAATTCCCAGGGAACCCCCTCCCGGGAGATGGGGAGCTGCTCTGACGGCTGACCTCGGTCAGAGCCTCCGCAGGGCCCTTGCTGACTCGGCACATTGTATGGCAGCCGTGGCTTCTTTCACCCGACCTTCCTTCCCTCTGTCCTTCACTTGGGGGTCAGACCTGCCCTGTGTCTGCCGGGTCCCCCTGCCTTCCCCAGCCCCCTCCTGTCTCCAATAGTACTTTCTCTCTCTTTTAAAAAATATTTTATTTATTTATCATATATATAGGGAGATTACAAGTAGGCAGAGAGGCAGGCAGAGAGAGGAGGAAGCAGGCTCCCTACCAAGCAGGTAGCCTGACGAGGGCCTCGATCCCAGGACCCTGAGATCATGACCTGAGCTGAAGGCAGAAGCTTTAACCCACTGAGCCACCCAGGCACCCGGTACTTTTTCTGCTAATAAAACCCTTGCACGATGAGTCCTTCTGGGATCCACTTCTTGGAGGGCTCAGACTCATGCAGCCACCTACGGGCATGGTGGAGGAAATCAGAAAGCCTGAGTGAGGGGCCCTCAGAGACCTAAGGAGACCTCGGTGGGTCTGATGGCAGAGTCTGGCCGGAGGGGACGCCAGCACAGGCGTGAAGACAGACACATCGACAGGGGGGTGGTGGCCAGTGGGGGAGACCCTGACGGGTTCCCGGCCAATTCTCTGAGAGCCGGAAGTGAGTCAGCCCTGTAGCTACGACGAGCTGTGTGTGGGGGATCATGCCAGGGGAGGTCGATAGCCACCACGACGGAAGGCCCACAGAGGCTGTCTCGAGAGGCGAGCGGGAAAGAGCCGGGAGAAGTCACAGGGGTGGGAGGGCGGGGTAGGACCTCGTTGACCTTGAGACAGTCTCTGGATTTTATCCCAGCGGCTAACGGCAGCCCCTGCAGGACTGGGCTGGAGCACAGCGGATCTGTTTACATCTCAGAAGGACCGCTCTGGCTGCTCAGGAGGCGAGCGGACACGACCGACCAGGGAAGAGGCTACAAGGGTCTTACGGGCAGGAGGTGACCGAGCCTGGAGCAGGCGGGCATGCACAGGTGCGGGGGGGATGAGAGTGTCCCCCTCGGGTCACCTCTTCCTCTCAACCCACTGAGCAACAGGGACATGGACCTCCCCTGCTTTTTCTGTTTTTGTTTTTTAAAACAACTTTATTTAAATTTAATTAACATACAGTGTATTATTACTCTCAGAGGCCAAGGTCAGGGATTCATCAGTTGCATAGAACACCCACGCTCACTAAATCGCGTGCCACCTCAATGCCCGTCACCCCGTGACCCCATCCTCCACTCCCCTCCCCTCCAGCGACCCTCACTTTGTTCCCTAGAGTTAAGAGTCTCTTCTAGTTTGTCTCCCTCTCTGCTTCCCTCTTTTTATTTTTCCTTCGAGGGGATCATGCTTTTATCTGTGTATCGGAAGGGCAGATAAAAGAGGTAAGGACGTTAAGAGATTAACTCTAAAAAGGACTTAAAAAACCTGTGCACATTTAAGAAAACAAGCAGCAGAAATTACTCATTGGGCGCCTGGGTGGCTCAGTGGGTTAAAGCCTCTGCTTTCGGCTCAGGTCATGATCTCAGCGTCCTGGGATCGAGGCCCACATCGGGCTCTCTGCTCAGCAGGGAGCCTGCTTCCTCCTCTCTCTCTGTCTGCCTCTCTGCCTACTTGTAATCTCTCTCTCACTCTGTGTCAAATAAATAAATAAAATCTTTAAAAAAAAAAAATTACTCATTGCATCCAACTTCCAGCACCGCCTGGAAGCCTTGTCCTCGACAGCACGGTATTTTTAAACATTTTATTTTATTTATTTATTATTATTATTTTTTAAAGATTTTGTTTATTTGACAGAGAGAGATCACAAGTAGGCAGAGAGGCAGGCAGAGACAGAGGAGGAAGCAGGCTCCCTGCTGAGCAGAGAGCCCCATGCAGGCCTCAATTCCAGGACCCTGAGATCATGACCTGAGCTGAAGGCAGAGGCTTTAACCCGCTGAGCCACCCAGGCGCCCTAAACATTTTATTTTGTATTTTTCTTAATAAATTGATACCCAGCCCTCCCCCCCCCAATCAAGTAGCCACTCCCCATCTTTGGGACTTAAAAGCTGCCCTCCCTGGTTCCATGTGGCCCTAGTTACTGACACTGTTCCCTGCCCACCTGCCCTCCTCGGGTTTTCACAGCTCTGTAAATTCACGGGAGTGTGTTCGCGTGTGTGTGAATGACCACAGCGTGCGTGCAACACGCCGTCCATCTGACAAAACCAGTCTTAACAAATGTTTGCCTTTTTAAACAAACACGTGTGGCATACATTTTTATTAAATCATAGAAAACTCATTTGTATACAAATTGTTCCACTTAGGGGAAACTGGAAGAATAAACAGCTGGGTAACAAAACAGTGGAAAGATACATCTTACTTTGAGCAGAGACCAAGTGTCGTCACATTTATTTGTAAAAAAAACGTTGAAACAATCCATAATGGTTGTCAGCTTTTTTCACCGCTGGGCCAGAGGAAGGATCTCTCTTACAATCCCCAGTTCTCTCTGAGGATGTTTCTCATTCCTTAACTCCACTGTCAGTTTAAAAGACGGTTCACCTAAAGTCTTCACGCAAAGTCAACTTCTCTCTCCTGAGTACTGCAAATGTCGAATTTCAAGAGATGGTCTCTTTTCACAGGACCGATGAAACTTCCCTTTTTACAACAGCAAATGTGTATAATGTGTGGCATATATTTCAGAATAAGTTAAATATTAAGACGTACAGTATGACAGTCACGCCCTACTGTTCTTCTACTGTGTACATTGGAAAGTTCCTCCTAACCTTACGCATTTATAAAAGGATGAGGGCTGAGGGACCCAGTGATCCTGAAGATCAGAACCACATTCTCTAAACGCTTCGGCCAAGTATTTACAGATGGTCCTGCACTCCCTCCACAGGGGACCGAAATGACCAGACTCTGAGGTTCACCGAATGGAAACGGGCAGCTGCTCTCAAGTTCCGCCCACCCCTCGCTCTGCCCCCAGCAGAGACCCAGAGGTCACATTGTGACACATCTGCACTCACCCCAACGACTCACATAACAAACACAAATTAAATATTACCAAAGTTATTTTAAATTAAATTGAGGACCACTATGTTTAAGTGCATGAAAGTGCCCCCCTGCCCCCCGCCCAGCTTCCTGAACGCTTGCTACACAGGGAGCACGGACATCCTTGTCACATCCTTGTTCCTGTGTGCTGCAAACCCACCCGCTTCCTCTGGGGCCTCCTTGGAGGTCCATGAGACCCTTGAAGGGGAAAACACAAAACAGAAGCCACTCTGCTCTCCAAACGGAGGCACAGTCTCAAAAAGCCATTTTCCCAGCCCCGAGTCTGGATTTCAGACTCGTTAAAAGCAGGAACTGAAAAAAAAAAATGTCATCATGGGGCCAGGCTCCTGACCCACGGTGGCTGTCGCTTCCCCGGGGCACTCAGCCAACCCTTCACTTCAAGCTCCCCCAAGGTCCTGGGCCCCCTGGTTGATTCGCAGACCTGATGCTCTCCCGGGGAACGTGTAAACAAATGTGGGAAAAACCGTGTTTCTGCCAGTGTTTGTTATGTTAGGGACAAACCCCTGGGGCTACGAAAAATAACAGGATGGGCTGCCCCCCAAAGCTGACTTCCTACAAGGGTCGTCTTTTGCTCGTACCTCCGCGCAAGACGAGAAAGTCAACTCTAAGAGCTTCTGCCTGGCTCACCTCCAATGGGGTTCAACGAAATGAGAGACCTTTCTTTGGACTACCTCGCTCCTGAATTAGGGTAACCGCCTCCCCTCGCGATCTCGGCTGCCCCCTGGTTACTGCAGATGACTTGGAGACGAGGCCAGGCTCTTATGCAGGTTGGGGTTCTGGCTGTGCCTGTTGCGGCTGCGCACAGAGGAGAACATGGTGTTGCAGCCCGGGACCTTGCATTTGTGGAGCTGACGGAGGTGCACGGTCTTGTAGTGAGCCCTGAAGGTCCCTTTATTACTGTACGTCTTTTGGCAGAGGTGGCACGTGATGGGCAACCCAGAGGGCAGGCTGGAGAGGCTCTGGTCGGCCTTCTCCATCAGGACGCAGATGGGGTACTCGTCGTCCCCGGGGACGAGGCTCGACCCGTCACAGTTCCCGTCGCTGTCCTCCATGAGCACGGTGCCTTCCTCACTGGCCCCGTCCGAGTCCCAAGAGGAGTGGCTGCTGCTCTCCGACTTCATGCTCGAGGTAGTACTCAAATCCAAGATGGTGCCCTCACTCGGCGGACCAGAGTTGTAGCTCTCCAGGCCGGCACTGGGGACTTGGGTTATCGGGTAAACCAGGCTGCCCATCCGACTCGCTCCCTTGAAGATGACAGATGTCTGGGAGGCTTGCTGCGTGAAAGCTACGTCCTGGAAGGTTTCCTTCGCCACGTCTTTCAGAAGGTAAGCTGCACGGAAAGGGTCGTCGGGGCTCCCCAGTGCTTCCTGGGTCAACACTTTTTGGTGGAGGTTTAGGTTTGAACTGTGTCTACAAGAGTGAAAAGATGGTTAGCAGTCGGTTGGGCTGTGGTTTTAAAAACAGTCATCATTCCGAATGGAGACACTAGGTGGATACCAGAAAAATCTTGTGGTGTGAAAGGAGTGACCGTAGGGGGGATGGGATGAAACGTGTGTCCAGTGGACACTGGCCCAGGGCTGTTCACTGCCTGTCGGAAGTTAGCACTGACCAGGAAAGCTGGCCGTCTGGAAGCTGGGAATATGTAGTTCTTCTTAATTTCTACCATGTGACGGACACGTAACTTCCTGCACCTCATCTACTGAGAACGGCCAGCCTACTCTAATTAGGTCGATTCCCCTGGGATCCTGGAACCAGGGGATCCCAGGGAAAACTGGTCCCAATAAGGAGTCAAGCAGAGGACTTCATTGCAAAGAAATCAAGAAATATCGTCTAGAGTGGCACTGTCCAGCAGGACAGCTACTCCCATGGGACAAGTGAGCTCCCGAAATGTGGCTGTGTCATCCACAGAAATGGTAGTATTCTGGATAGACTGAATGAAACAAAATACATTATTAAGACTTACTTCACCTATGTCTTTTTAGACTTTTTAAAATGCGGTTACTAGAAAATTTAAAATTGTCTGTCTGCAATCAGGGTCTACAGCACTCCCACTCCCATTACCCCCAGAAGTGCTGCAAGTGAGAAAGTCTAATTGCCTAGACATTGTGTGTGTGTGTGTGTGTGTGTGTGTGTGTGAGAGAGAGAGAGAGAGAGAGAGAGAGAGAGAGAGAGAGAGAGAGAGACAACATAAGTTCAGTTCATATTTGCAACGTTTCACAATAAACCAGACAGGAGTTTTGCAAGTGCAGCACTGAACCCACCACCAATCTTCTACCCGATGATTACTTCTGAAGGGCAGGTAATGAGTACCCATTATGACACACGCTTCTTGCTCACACAATATCATTTGGATCTAACTTGTCAATCAATGTCGGCCTTGTTCAGAGATCCCCTGCTGACCTCGGACTCTGACACAAAATAGCCCTTCCTGCAGGCGGACGAGCTTATTGGTGAGAAAAAAATGACTCCAAACAGAGAAAATACCTCCCCACCATCCACACGGATGAGAATGCCTGCCAGGACCACCTCGGGGGGGAAAACACACCCCCACCAAAATAACTAAGAACAGAGTTTGCTCTTTGAAACCTCTGAAGACCAAGCGGGGGCTGGGTGGGTGGAAATTTAATCCTATTTCCTAAAACGTATCGGATCTGCTATTTGATGTCCCTCCTCTACCCCGTACACCTTCTTTTTCTGGACATCATCAGAACCGTGCTCCCAGATCACCCACTCTGCAAACAACTCTTATCAACGGCAGCTCTACCCTGTGATTATGTCAGCGCTCTGAGTGGAAGGGGCAGGTATGTGTCGGCAGAAAACCAGACACTGGATTGACACACAGGTCCCGGCACATTAAGTGGTTGGAAAAAAAAAGTCAGACAGACACGTTTACCGGAACCTTGCATGGGAAGGTCCCTGTGGCAAGAAAGCAAAGCTCTGGGTCAGGGTCCTCCAGGAATGCCAGGAGCGAACCTGTGGGACCCTCCAGCCTTCTTCTAAGCCCCTGGGGGGGTCAGGTGCATTTGCTGAGGTGCCACGTCTCCCAAAACCAGTGCCGACCACAACTGCAGAACCCTCTGGGCCACATGCCAGGCTGCCTGCTGCTTTTGGGACTGCTAACACCATGCATTCTCATCCCTACCCCCATCCCCGTCTCTGCCTTGTTAGACCAGTGGTTCTCAAAGTGCGGTCTGGGCACCCCTCGTGGTCCCTGAGCCTCTTTTAGGGGTGCCCCGAAGTCAAAACTCCTCTCATCACCGTGACGCCAAGACACGATCTGTCTTTTTCACTGTCATTCCTTCGTAAGCCTACCGTGGCTTTCCAGAGGCTACGTGAAATACGGTACTGGAACAGGTTGAATGCAGAAGCCACCGTGAGAAGCCAGCTGTTTTCTGCTAAGCCAGACGTTACAGAGATTGGCAAAAATGTAAAACAAAGCCACTCTTCTCACTGAGTTTTTGTGTTGGAAAACGGGGCTATTTTTCATTACATGTTATTTATGTTTTTTCTCCCTTTTATGTTATGTATGTTAACGTATCATAGATTTTTTATTTTAAGGGATAAAATAAATATTAATTTTTCTCAGTTTTGGTTTCTAATGCAGTGAACATTGACACTTATAAACCCAAACACACAAAAGTCCTTGAGGGGCCTGAGGTTTCAGGGATGTAAAAGGGCTTCTGAGACCAAAACGTCTGAGCTGCTGGTTTAGTCATGCCTCTTCCTCCAGGAGGCCCTCCCTAACTTCTCAAAAGAGTCTAGTCAGGGGCCCCAACTGTGTGCCCACAGCAGCTCATCTCTCTTCCATTACAGTAGCTACTGCATTCAGCTGTAATTGCTTATTTACTGCCCTGTCTCCCCCACTGGCCTTTGCAAGCAGGGACTGGTCCACAGCACCCAACAGAAGGTTTTTAAATTTTTTTTGACTAAATAAGCATCCAGGGTGCTGTCCCAATCCCTTCCTGAAGGGTCCTAGAGACTGCTGTTGGCAGAGGCTTCAAGAGGGGAAGACGGCTGTCCCAAAAACACAGTTCTCATCGCTGACCCAGAGAAAGGGTGGTGGTCCCAGGCCTGGCCACAAAACTCTTTTCAAAATGGTGCCATTTTGGGATGCCTGGGTGGATCCGTCGGTTGAGCATCTGCCTTCAGCTCGGGTCATGATCTCAGTCCTGGGATGGAGTCCAGCATCGGACTCCCTGCTCAATGGGGAGCCTGCTTCTCCCTCTGCCTCTACCCCTCCCTCTGCTTGTGCGTGCGCTGTCCAAATAAGTAAATAACATCTTAAAAATATAAAATAAAATAAAATGGTGCCATTTTAATCAGATTCTAGGTAAGATGCATTCCAAGTTCTAGACCACCAGAAGTAGTAGTCTACATTTATAATTCAAGATGCTTTCCCATGGTGGGGGAGCAGGCCTACGTCTACAAATAGCTCAGAATATAAGAAAATATTAAATATATGAAAAAAATAAAACGAAGGCATATGTTAAATTCAACATGCCTTCTGATTGAGTGCACACTGTAGGCCAGAATGGTATCATAAATATCAAGGATGATATGATGGATGGGACTGTCTCTTCTTCAACATAAAGCTTGTTCATGAACAAACAAACTCTCCTCTTGGAGGACGAGGAAGAAGGATGGGTTCCCTAGTCCGGGATCCTGGTGGTCTGGTTCAACATGGGAGCAACAGAAATAGGAATTTTAACTAACATCACCCATGCTCTATCCTCTTGCTCAGTGTGAGGCTCTTCCTGGGAGCCCTTTCCAGGAGTGTGTGCAGTAGTCTGCCCGTCTTCACCCCCTCAATGAATCAGGTCTTGTAATTTGGACTAAGGTCACGGTGATGCCCCACTGCTTCAAGTCAAGCTCCTTTGAGCCAATGTAACATGTTACTCCCCTGAAGACCATTTAGTGTATTTCACGTTGCATTTCTTCAGAGAGCTAGTCTTCCCTTAAAGCCTCCTGGGGTCACCTCTGGGTTATGCACGTGCTTCCCTTCCCAGGTTGCGGTGAGGTGACTCAAGTTCATGAAGAAAAGCACGAGAAAGACAGTATGGCCAGTGCTGCGTCCCCAGAGTGATCAGAGATCCTCCCTGTCTGGGCGTTTTGCAGACAGCATGCTGCGGTGTGGGGCTCAGGAAGCCCCCAACCAAAGACTTCTCAGCTTTTAACCCACATCGCAAACCCTGAAGTAACCTGCTAATAAGTGCCTTTCTTCTCTGCTACCTTGATAATGAAAAATTCTCCAACCACACAGTTCTTCCTTCCGAACAGAGCTGGTTAACTGGATATAAGAGAAAACCTTTCATTTGATAGGCTTCGAATCATAAAATGAAAAGTAGACAAGCATCATTGTCTATGGTGATGATTTAACCCCCCTTCACGTGAGACTAGTTCATGATTCCTTATCCCAAACTGTCAGCACCAGGTCTGTTTCCAAATTCAGAGTTTCTCAGACTTTAGAAAGGCAGAATGATGCATAAACCATAGTTTCTTCATGTTCCTGTAATAAATCCGTATTTCTGCACTGAGTATTTAATAAAAAAATCCACACAAAAGGAGATTTAACAAACAAACAAAAAAGACTACCCATAGCTTCCTGTCCTTTCAGGTTGGGTTTTGGGGCCAAATGAGTTAGATCTGGAACTGAAAACTCAGGCATGTGGCTGTAGGGAACAGTGTTTCTCAAACCGTGGTCCCTGGACCAGCAGGAGCAGGACCACCTGGGAACTCAGAAACGCAAACCCTCAGGCCTCCCCTGCCCCTGGGGAAGCAGAAACCCCATGGGCAGGGCTTGGAAGGATGCGTTTTAACAGCCCTCTGGGGACTCGGACGCACGATGACATTTCAGAACCACGACCTTGGAAGAGGCAATTGCCGAGCGCCGTCTTACCTGTCTCTGCTCCTGCGCGAGGGGAATGTGGCTTCACAGCCCTCCACGGTGCACACGTGTGTTTCTCTGGCATGCATGTTCTTGTGGTGCATTTTCACGCCGCACGCGTTTTTGAAGGTCTTCTTGCAGACGTCGCACTGGAAGCGAGCTTCCTCCTTCTGCCTTCCGGACGCACGCTGACCCACGGGTTCCGGCTCCTTGGCGTTTTCGAAACAAGGAAAAGCCATTCCTCGGCCGGACAGGGCGCCGAAGAGCCCGCCGGCCAGCAGGCGCTGCTGCAGTCTGATGTAGTCAGGGAAGGGGACGCAGGGCTCAGTCCCCGCTGTGAGGTGAGGTTCACGGCCACCGTCCTGCGGTTCCCTTGGCGCGGCGAGCAGGGCTGGCTTCTGCTCAGCCTCCCTCTCTGGGGGCCGTGGGGCCTGCTCGGGGCTCCTGCGGATGGCCCCGCTCAACTCCAGCCCTGAGTCCCGATGGCAGACCCTCTCTCCTCCCAGGAGGGGCCCCCCGAGGCCCCCGGACGGTGTGCACCGCTCCTCAGGCGCTCTGTCCGATAGCTGGGGGCTGCAGGCCTCGGGCTCCTCCTCGCTGGCCACCCGCAGGGGCACGTCTTCATCCGAGCTGAGGCCGTGCCTCTTGTCATTAGCTGCTCCCACGGCCTCCTTCTCTATTTTGATGGGCATGCTGGACTTGCGGGATTTCTTCTTGGGAAGGGTGTCAAACGGGCCTTCGTTTGATGCCAGCTGCTCTGGGATGGAAGAGGACAAGAGAGGGAGGGAAGGCAGCACGCCGGGGGTGTTGGCCAGCTCGGCAGGGGTGGCCGGGCTGCGGTAGAAAGGCAGGACTGGCTGGACTGTCTTCAGGTTGGGGAAAAGCACCCCATCTGGCCCCAGGCTCGGGAAGGCCGGCTGGCCCCTGGGGTCCTCCCCGGACGCCGTGTAGCCGGGCGGGGGCCTGCAGTCTGGGGACGTCGCGGGGAAGCCCGGGTGCTCGTAGCTGTCCGAGGCGGCCGGGTGCAGGCTGGTCCTCAGGTCGCGGTCCCTGTTGTTCCTGTTCATGGGCATGTGCAGGCGGGGGTTGGGGTTGGCGCTGTGGCGGTTCCGGCTCCTCAGGGAGCTGAAAACCATGTTACAGCCCTCAATGGTGCACTTGTGCTTGATCTTCAGGTGGACGGCGTTGTAGTGGATCTTGAGCGTGCCTTTGTCGTAGAAGGTCTTCTCACACGCCGTGCAGAACACGCGGCCCTTCTTTGCGCCCAGGCTGTGCCTCTCGGGCTTCCCTTTGGCCTCGGGGGACAACTGGGTCCTTTCAAGCTTCGGGACAAGGTGGTAGGAGCCCGAGTCACTTAAATGGGCACCGTCTTCCTTTTTGGGAACCGTGTCGGGGCAGTTGAGACACGGCTCTTTCTCGACCTGAAATGATGCAGGAGCAGAGGTCAAGAAGCCGCCGCCGCCGCCGCCGCTGCCGGGGAAAGGGCCGTGCGTCTCCTGCTTGGGCTCCTGACTCTGGTCCTGACCCGGCTCCAGCACGTACTGCTCGGGTAGCGACCCTATCAGCGTGGGGGGCACGGGGTTGAAGAACTGGAAGGGCAGCATGAAGGTCATGTTGTTTATGAGGTTCTCAAAGGGGTGCAGGCTGCCGGGGGTGCCCTTGTCCGCGGGGGCGGGGAGGCCGGCGCTCCTGTGGCTGCAGCTCTCGATGAACGCCCTGATGTCCACGTTGGCCGTGGCCGGCGGGAGGACGATGGACTGCTCCTCTTTCTCTTGGATGGCCATGAGCTCCACAATGGATTTGGTCTCCCCGAAGCGAAGGAACTGCTGCAGGGTGGCCAGCTCTTCCTCGCCGGTCATGATGTTCCAGTGATCCAGCACCTTTCCCGATGCATCCTAAACCAGAATCGTGGATGGCAATTAATTTGCTACCCTGTACCCTCTTCTCCAGGAGGGGTCAGGCGGTCGGGGCCCTCCACCGCCACCAGCACCACGGGGCACCTCTGTGTGTATCAGAAGGTGACACCCCCCTCGGGCCAGTCCCCCGCTCATGCTACTCTCCCAGGCCAGAAGCCCTGCGTGGAAAACAAACTGCACAAATGTAAGCAGGGCTCTGAAAGACAGAAAAAAGATGGTAGGACTCCGGCCGAAGGGGAAATGGGGTGATTATTTTCCATCTTATTTCAAATCGATTGGTTGTCCTTGCATTAGATGTCATACTTTTTCCCCACTAAAATGAAAATATGTATCGTTTGAACGGTAGTGCCTTCTTTATCTCAGAAGGAGAGAGGGAGCAGTCAGACCTAGACAGAGCTCAAGTATTTATTTGCTGCAAGTTTAATCATCTTCCCCAGCAACTAACCTCAGAAAACAAATGAACCCGTATTGATCTACTGCCCATGTTCACAAAGCAGAACTGTAATTACACTGGCGTGTTGGAGATCTTTCAAACTCTAGCAAGGCCTAACTTTTCCCAAAACTACAATAAATATTTTATCACAGAACATGTATTTGATGGCCTACTGAGATTTTTCACAATGCATGGAAGAGTTTTGAAGATGACGAGGGATGTAACATCATAAATTTTTGATGCGCTAGAGGTTCAAGGTAATTGATTCCATATTTTTAATCCTAACACTAGAAAGCAAGATTATTAGGATCATTAAATATTGATCTATGTCATAATGTAAGATCATAATGCTACTCTACATAAAAGGGTGCTTCTAGCCTGTTGGGGGTCCTGCACCCGAGGTGAGCAAACAGCCCTCCACAGGCCGATCATGGGCTTCAGAGTTAGAAAGAAACAGGTTCAAATCCTGCATCTGCCATTTACGACCTGAGTGATGTTGGCCAAGATTTAGGAGCACTCTGAGCCTCTGGATTTTCAACTGGAAAATGGGGATAATTTCCCGGCCCTGGGAGATTTTACTGGAAGAGGGTCCAGTAAATCCAGTTGATAAAAGCCTAAGTGCTTGTGTTGATGACATGGCCTACCTGGGGTAAGACTCAAGTGTATGTTAGTCTTGGAAGTATATTCATCCCATTTCATCGAAATTTTGACATTTTCTCATAGAGTGTCAAGGGGGGAATAAAAAGCTGTCACTGGTTCCTACATTAGAGAAATGATATAATTTGTCCCAGGAAATACGTTCTTTGCCTGTGGATATGAAACACGAGGGCCTACTCCATGACATGGTCTAGAAGGACCTAAGACTACTCTGCAGAATAACAATGATGAAGAAGGGGTGAAAGGCACAGGGGAGGGAAGTAGAGAACATGTGGAGGGGCCAGAGGAGAATCGAGGGAAGAGAGAACAAGTAGGAGCCAGAACACAGATATATCACAGGGCGATGGAACTCTGGAAGGAAGGCCAGCTTCCGCAGTGTGCTTCTGGAGCATTCACTCCTCTCTCACCCCCCACACCCTCAGTAAAACATGGCACAGATAGCGTCTTGGGTCTGTAGGTGGCCTGAGGATAGTAACCCGGGGCCAAGGCTTTGCTGTGGGACAGCCGGCTTAGTGAGACCCAAATCACAGAATATGTCCATGCTCCCACATCTGGAAGTTTCACTAGTATCTTGAGGACAGCACTGGATTCTTCCCAGAATGTGAGGTGGGGGCTTAAGCCATTATGAAAGGAAAGGATGCTGGTCCACAGCTGGAGCAACTGGGTTACATCAGTTACACGCACATGGATCAGAGAAGACATCCCAGCAGAACCACAGCCGAGCCGCCCATACCTGCAGCACGTATCCTCGGATATAATCCTGAAGGGTCCAGTCCAAGGCATGCAGGATCTGGAGCACCTCGTCTTGCTTCAACACACTGAAGAGCCGGTCCAGTAGGATTTTCAGGCGGACAGGGATGGCCTGGGTCCCGTAGAGCATGAGGCTGCTAATATCAAACACCACATTGGACTGGACAATCTCCACCTGGCTTGTGGGGTACACGGGGGGGATCCTCAGCTTGCTCAGAGCTGAAAAAGCAAATCGAAGAAACACCCTTTGTGAAGAGTTTACTTCTCAGAGAAGCACTGCCCGGGGGCAGGCTAGCGCCAGCACTCACCAATGCGTTCTGAGAGAGCGAACAGGAATATGCAAATGGTTCACAATCCTCATAGCTCTCAGACTCTACGTTATTCACAGAGACTTCTAAGATAAAAAAGACTGGCCTGGGACTCTTCTTTTTCTTCCTTCCCTGTCCCTCAAGAGTGAAAAACAGCCCTATGGAGGGCGAGTAAAAGGAAGAGGCGTGAAGACAAAGGTGGCAGGCCCATAATCAAGAGGCTGAAAAATCGGGAAGAACGGGGTCTGCTGGTGAAGAGCCCGGCCCGGGGAACCTGACGGATCTGGGTTTGGCCCCTCGTCTGCCATGTCCTAGCGGTCAGGCTTGGCCCGTCAAGCCACCAGAATCTACGCTGTCCCATGCGACAGTCCTCAGTTGCTCACAGCTCTGTAGATTTATAACATTTTAAATTCTATGGAATGATTTTTGCCTTATTAAATTATTTTATTTCTTAAATTAAATACAGTCAGAAATTCAGTTCCCAACAGTCACATTTCAAGTACTCGGCAGCCACATGGGACTAAGCATGGGATCATTGGGTTCAGCAAATAAAAATACGGGATGCCTGGTTAAATGTGAACATGAATTTCACGGAGACAGGGAATAAGTGGGATATGTTTATCCTGAAAGTATTCATTGGGACATACGCAGGCTAAAAAATCATTTACTATTTCTCTGAAATTCAAATTTAAAGGAGCGTTCTGCATTTTACCCCGGCTACCCTGACGGCCGCTGGATTGGACAACGCAGAACATTTCCATCCCTGCCGACGGACCGCCCCGAAGCACCTGCTCCTACGGCTGCAGAACGGGGCTAAGACTCATCTATCAGGCAGAGTCACTAAGCTTCAAAAAGGGAACGTATATCAAGCTCTCAGTCCCTCAGCCGGCAGGAGTGGGGACACATAAGGGCTGGCTGTCCTTCTCAGACACACGATCCATTCCCGAATTCCTCGAAGTCATTCTGAGGGGACACGAGGGGCTGAGGGAGGAGGAGGAAAAACAAAGTTACCATGGGCCACCCATCCGTGTCTGCACTGCTCACACTGGCGGTGGTTGATCTTCCCGGGTTTGAAGCTCTGGCAGCTACAGTTCAGAGTGCAGCCGATAGCCTGCAAGAGAGAAGGCGGGCGCGTGGGCACGTGAGTGCGGCGCGGACGCGGGGCTGCTCCTGCAAGACACGACGTGGGCCTCCACTCGGTAACATTCCCGGGGCATTGTGCACCCACTCTGCGCCAGATGTGGGCGGGGACCCCGCACCCAGTGCCCAAGAGCAGCTGGCCCCCGGGGCCCACAGAGGGCACACACATCCCACAGCTGCTCTGTGGGCAAGAGGGGGCTAGGGAACACCACCACGCTCTGTAAGGAAAGTTCTGGATGGAGATAATCTTGCTTGTTATCTTTTCAAAAAGATTTTAATTAATTAATTAATTTTAGAGAGGGAACACAAGCAAGGGGAGTGGGAGAGGGAAAAGCAGGCTCAGTGCTGAGCGTGGGATCATGACCTGAGCTGATGGCAGATGCTTAACGACTGAGTCACCCAGGTGCCCCTTTATTTATTTATTAAAGAGAGAGAGAGATAGCACAAGCTGGTATGTGGGGTAGGATGGGAGAAGCAGAGGGAGATGCAGTCTTTCTGCTGAGCAGGGAGCCTGACTCGGGGCTTAATCCTGGGACCCTGGAATCATGACCTGAGCTGACAGCAGATGCTCAACCGAATGAGCCCCGCCAGTGCCCCCTGGCTTGTTATTAAGAGCACAGAAAGAGTGAACAGTCACCAGTCTCTAAGTTGAACAAAGCAGTCGCCCCTGAAAGTTACACAGGGACCATCCCGGAACGAATGAGAGAGAATGATCTGAATGGAGAATTAACCAAATGTGGATGTGGTTATCCTCCAACATGTGGCGAGGCGAAAAGTCCACACAGACGGAGAACATGCCGCGGCCGACCACACTGAGACGACTCCCCACTTCCACCCCCTGGGCTGCATGGCTGCCGAGGCTTGGCCAGGCTAGCGGCCCCAGAAACACGTCCAGGGGCACATTCAAGTTCACAGGGCTAAAAGAGAATACATGGAAGTATGTGTTTGCTAAGTTCTGGTGTTAAGAACAAAGCTTCCCATATATTTTTTAAGATGAATTCCTCCAAAGGGGATAGAGGTCTGAAGAATGTGAGGTTATTATTAATGAAAAAAAACTCTCCAAGGAGCTGTGTCAGTGAGGCTCCCAGAAAGAGCCACTGGGTGGAATCCATATGTTTCAGAAGAGCCCTGAAACTGAGATGTCTGTGTGTTTGGGGGGGACCTCTGTCAATTAAAGGACTCTGCAGCCTCCTGTGGGGACAGGGAAGGGGACGTTCTGTCCCAGGACTTGGGAAACTCACTTTAAGGAGTATATAACTAGTCTTCACTTAAAAACCACTTGCCAGTGGGAATGTAAATGGTGCAGCCACTTCGGAAAACAGTCTGGCAGTTCCTCCAGAAGTCAAATACGGGGATACGTATGTCCCAGAAATACCACCCCTAGGTAGGTGCCCAAGAGAAATGAAAACCTAGGCCACGTAGAAGCTGGCACCGAATGTTTACATCTGCATTGTTTATAACCGCCAAAAAGTGGAAACAACCTCAATGTCTATCAACTGACGAGTGGATAAACCAAATGGGGTGTAGCCATGCAATGGAATATTATTTAGCCATCAAAAGGAATGAGCTGCTGACATATGCTACAGCATACGTGAACCCTGAAAACATGTTCAGTGATATAAACCAAGGACAAAAAGTCATAGGTGGTAGGATTCCATTGACATGAAATGTCACGAAGGGGTCAATCTACTGAAGCCAGAAGTGACTAGTGGTGACCAGGGCTGTGCGGAGTGGGCAGGAATGAGGAGGATGGTTAATGGGTGGCTGTGGGGGGAGAATATTATTCCTTTTGTTTGTCTTCATCTTTTAAAAAATAGCTTTAAATTGAGACACAATTCAGATATCATACAATTACCTACTTAAAGTCTCCAACTCAATGATTTTTAGTATATTCACAGAGTTGTTCAAACATCACGATCTGATTTTAGAACATTTCCATCACCTTCAGAAGGAACCCTGTGTACAACTTTATGGTGGACACTGGTATTCATTTCTAGGTCTTCCTAAGAGTGGAACTGCTGGATTGTATAGTAATTCTGTTTAACTGGAGAATCCGTCAAAAGGTTTTTCAAAGTGGCTACACCATTCTGCATCCATACCAGCGATGTAGGAAGGTTCCAGTTTCTCCACGTCCTTCCCAACACTTGTGTGTCTTGAAACAACCAGTCTAATGGGTATGACATGGTATCTTACTGTGGTTCTGATGTGCATTTCCTCAATGGCTGATGGTGATCAGTAACTTTTTATGAACTCACTGGCCATTCATTTGTAGGTCTTCCCTGGGGACACGTCTGTTTGGATGCTTTGCTCATTTTTTAATTGGGTTCTTTGTCTTTTAGCATTGAGTTGTAAGAGTTCTTTATATATTCTTAGTACTAGTCCCTTAACAGATGATGATGTGCAAATATTGCCTCCTGCCCTTGGATGATCTTTTCACTTTCTTCATGCTGCCCTTTGAAGCACAGATGTTTTAAATTTTGACCAGAGTTGCTTTTAAGGTGAAGATGTTCTAAAATTACATAGCAGTGATGGTTGCACAACTCTGTGAATATAGGGAAACCACTCAGTTATAGACTTTATATGGGTGAATTTTATAGTCAATAAATTATATCTCAATAGAAATATTACTGAAAAAGACAGTCCTCTACACACCTATGAGAATGGCCAAAGTCCAGAACCCTGACAACACCAAATGCTCATCAGCAGAGCAACAGAAACTGTCATTCACTATTAGTGGGAATGCAAATGGTGCAGCCACTCTGGAAGACAGTTTGATGGTTTCTTAAAAAACTAAACATACTCTTACCAAACAACCCAGCAATCACATTCCTTGGTATTTACCCAACGGAGGTGAAAAGGTATGTCCATGTGAAAGCCCGCACACAGAAGTTGATAGCGGCAGCTTTATTCACGACTGCCAAAACTTGGAAGCAACCAAGATGCCCTTCAGTGTGGGAATGAATAAATACACTGTGGTCCATCCAGACACTGGAATATCACCCAGTGCTTAAAAGACATGAGACATCAAGCCATGAAGAGACACGGGGAACCTTAAGTACGTATTACTAAGTGGAAGAAGCCAATCTGAAAAGGCTACACACTGTATGACTGCAGCTATATGAGCTTCTGGAAAAGGCAAAGTATGGAGGCAGTTAAGAAGATCAGTGATTGCCAGGGGTGAGGAAGAACCCAGAGGATTTTTAGGACAGGGAAAATACTCCGTATGATACTATTAATGGTGGATATGCATCATGATACATTTGTCGCAACCATAGGAGGTACAACACCAAGAGTGAATTCTAAGGTATACCATGGACTTTGGGTGATGATGTCGTGTTCATGTAGGTTCATCAGTTGTCACAGATGCACCCTCTGGTGGGGGACGTGGATACTGGGGTAGCTGTCCGTGAGTGGAGGTGGGCGTATATGGGAAATCTCTAATTTCAATTTTGCTGTGAATCTTTTAAAGTATTCTAAAAAATAAAGTCCTCCCCAAAATCAGTGACTTTGCTTAAATGCAGACTAAAATCTCCCTGATGTGATGGTTATCTCTGATTCCTTTCAGATTACCATGGGCCTGAACAGAGCGACTAGACAAGATTTTCAGGGGAAGGAACAGGGCCGTTCATAACTGAGGTATTCGGTAGATAGTAACCATGTTCCCTGATCCCTTCCAGAAGGATCACAACACAGAAAAGAAAAAACATGTATGTGAAAACCCGTTTGCTCTTTGTAAAGCCATACGACATCCTACAGAGAACTTGTGATCACCACGACCTCGTACTGGAATACTGCATTCGCTCTTATCACGGGGGATATGACTCCAATGGGGTGAAAATGAGTTCTTGGGGGGAGGTGAAAAAATATTCTTTTTGTGTATAAAACATAGATACACATACGTGAACAGAAACATAGTATATGGTGTCATACTAAAATTTCACTGGGGAGGCACAATTAGGAAAAAAAAATCTAGTCTCCCAATGAAGAAAGAATGGAGTAATACCATGCCAGAAATTATTTCACTTTTGGTTACAGAGATTCTACTCCTAGAATCTCTATAGAGACATGTACAGGTGTACTGAATACATGAACACACACCTCTATATTCCTAGACACATGATGATATGATCTCTCTCCACTGGAAAGACACAAATGAGTACTGGTTTAAGTTCTAGGACACACGGTCCCAGCAGGAATGTTTCGTTGTCTGTAGCACAAACGTACTGTCTAGATTTCTCAAACAGCCCTGTGACTCTCAACGCCAGCTGACCCAGGAACCAGCTGTCTGTATTCTCAACAGCTCCAGCATATTCTGTTCCAAGCCTCTGAAATATTTCACAACCTACATTCTGATAAATGTGACTGCTTTAAAGGAAATTCTTAAAAGGAGAAAGAAATTCTTATTTTGGATCCTGTCCCCCAAGATGCCAGTCGCTGTTTGCGAGCAAGACGCCGGAACCAGAGTGAATTCACGCTCATTTATTCAGAAAACAGGACCTGCTTCCGTCACAGAAGGGTGTCCAGGAGCACATCCCTCCTTCTTTGCCTAAAGATTCTGCTTAAAAGGCTCTCACTCAGGCAAAGCC
This sequence comes from Ailurus styani, assembly GCA_002007465.1. Lineage (NCBI taxonomy): Eukaryota > Metazoa > Chordata > Mammalia > Carnivora > Ailuridae > Ailurus > Ailurus styani. The sequence goes on from LNAC01000272.1 coordinate 544,181, forward strand.
GTGGGAAGCTCTGGGTGAGTCCACCTCATGCCCAGCACACCGAAACTACAGAGGAAACAACCCCGAGCACATTTCATAGCCCGAGACTGAAACTCACTTTTTCCATATCTCTTTGACACCTGACTCTGGGTTCTTCAACTTCGGGATGACCGACATTTTGAGTCTCGTAATCCTTTGCGGTGCCTGTCCTGAGCATTGTAGGGTGAGCAGGGGCACCCCCGGTCTCCACCCACCAGACACCACAGAAACGCCTTTCCCTCTTCCAGTTGTGAAAACTGAAAACCTCCCCAGACATGGGGCAAAACAGCCTCCAGGTGAGACCCACTGGCCGAACCTGACTATTCAGTTTTTGCAGCTTTTAGTCTGGGGACAGAATTTTAAGTAGCATTATGTATAAAATTCAATGTATGAATGCTATTTTATAAGAAATATTCATGTGGCTCTATATGAACCTATTTGAATAAGGCTTAATAAAGCTCATTAAACATCCATGGAAATAAATCTCAGAGGAATTATTTATGAGCTAAAAAAAGCTAATTACAGTGCCTCAGAAAACTTCCAATATTAAGGCCCTTGAGTTTTTCCACCCATATCAGAATTCCACGATGTGGTAAAAATTACAACACCATTATCTAAAGACAAATTAAAACTTCTAAAATGAAATCAAACCCCAAAATTCTAATTACAGGATGAAAAGTACTCATGCAAATCAATATGGAAAACTTAAAACTTACATCCTTTCCCCTGGAATCCTAATACTTGTTCTATTCTTCAGAAACATAAAGCAGATGTTTACAACATTCTGAACTCATCAAGACATGATTATTGCTTTTTACGCACTCATTTTAATCAGACTATTTCCAAATTGTTATTAGTCACTTTGATGTGCTACGAATCAACATTCAAAATTCTGGTTTGCTTTTTTTGTAGCTATCATCTGCTCCCTCATTCATCCAGAAATTACTGACACACCTTGTTTGGGATGGATGTGTCCGTGATTTGTTGTCTTTGGGGTGGAAAGTTGTCACCTCATTTTTAGAAAGACATGAGGGTCCTGCTTCCTTCCTCAGGCACCCCTGCTCCCCCTTCCGTTTGGGGAGATGCTGATTTGAATTCTTAGCCACGGCCGGCCCAGGCACACAGCAAGGTCCACGCACAGACATTCCCCGGCTAGACGGTGCAGGGCAGGCCTCTGATGGGATTTGAATGCTTGAGCTTCAGAATAAAAACTGTCCACTTTAAAGCTGATTTTATCTCTAGTGCATGCAGGTATTTTCCAATCCCTGAGGATAAATGCAGGGGCATAGTCTTAGGGATAGAATGCAAGAGGAAGGAGAAAAGTTATAGAAGACCTCAGGAGGCTTCCAGACTTGGGGCAATGATGCTTTGAGGGGAGCATTATGAAATGGATTGGATACAAAATAGAACTGTGTACCCGCTGGATAGCTGTGTAGGCTCAAGTGACTTGGTCTGCCCTGTCCACAATGGCAGCCACTAGCCACATGTGCCTGTCTAAATTTATTTTTTAATTATTTTTATTTTTTAAAGATTATTTATTAGAGAGAGAGAGCGAGAGAGCGAGCGTGCACATGCGCATGAACAGGGGGAGGGACAGAGGGAGAAGCAGACTCCTAGCTGAGCAGGGAGCCCGACGCAGGACTCGATCCCAGGACCCTGGGATCATGACCTGAGCCCAGGGCAGACGCCCAACCAACTGAGCCACCCAGGTGCCCCCACCTACTTAAATTTAAATTAATAAAAATGAAACAATGAAAAGTTCCAATTCTTTGGTCACACCAGCCCCATTTTAAGTGCTCCGCAGACACACGTGGTTTCACGGCTATCATACTGGACAATGGAGATACAGAACACTTCCCCCATCACAGAAAATTCTACTGGACATTCGTGAGTCCAATGGTGAGACTAGATGTTCTTCCAGCACCTGCCTTTCCATGTGGTTGGCATGACTTCGTAGCTCTTCTCACTCGACCCTTACTACATGGCTGTGAGGAGGGCATTCTTCTCAGGAAACTTATATTTACGGGAAGATTTGCGATATCCCCCAAGTCCCCCAGGTGGTGATCTTTCCTGAGCATTTCATTGCATGTGAGGTACTGTCCTAAGTAGGCCCCTGTACGGTTTCGTTTCTTCATCACCCCCTCCTGGGAGGCAGGTATGACTGTCCCCATTTTATGGATGAGGTAGCTGAGGAACTCAAGGGCAGTCAGAGTGGTCTCCAGTCTGGATACTGGAGGTAGGTTCTATCTTGAAATATCACGGTTTGGTGCTAACATTTATGGTTTCACTTAATTCCTACAGCAACTCTGAGAGTCAGGCATTATCATCCACATTCTGCAGATAAGGACATTACAGTTTCACGCTGTAAAGAAACTTCACTTATAATAATACACGAATACATAGTTTCTGAACATAAAGGAGCCAGGCATTGTTCTAAACTCTGGGGTTAAGGTACTGAACAAGACCAACGAGGTCCCTGCCCTCCAGGGGCTTACGATCTAGAAGAGACAGAAAATAAACAATAAACAGTACCAGTTCAGAGTAAGGTAGTGCTGAATAAACTAAACAGAAAGCTCTGCCAGCGATTTTACTGGGTAGCCTGGAGGGGTAGGGGTATAAGTAAGTGCGCCTTAGATAAGGTCATCATTGAAGACTTTTGAAGAGGTGATATTTGAACTGAGTCCAAGGGACACCAAGGAGCCGGTGAAGAACTAGAGGGGGAGGAAGTGTTTTAGGGCAGAGGACATAGCCAGTGCAAAGGCCCCGGGACACGAAGAGGCTCAGTGCTCAGGGAACAGAAAAGAAGTCAGTGTAGGTGGAGTGACTAAGGTTAACAGTAGAAAATGTGGGTCAGAGAGGTGGGAGAGAGCACTCTGCTTAGGATCTTGTGGGATAGGCCAAGGAGTCCCGATTTTGTTCTAAGTAACCTTTTATTTAAAAAAAATACAAAATGAGTTTGATTTGCCTGTGTTAAAAAGATCCCCTCTGGACGCGGAGGTGGGGAGCCTGCGCTCTCTGCCTCTCACCATAATGAACATCCTCCATGGGGAGGCGGTAAAGCCTACAGCTGGCTTCAGAGGACTTAGGTCTTACTTTCCATTAGTCACAGAACCTTCAGCTCCATGCCCTGGAGCCTCTTTGTTCAAAGGGCTGGGTATCTGCTTCTGCCAACCTCAGAGGCCTAGTCACCATATTCATGAAGATATACAGATAAGAGCTGAAAAGACCAATCTGTACAATGGGAGTGTTCTTACAACTAGGCCCACACCAAGGTTCTTGGGTCCTCTGGGCTCTGGTGGTCTGACTCTGCACAGACAGAGCTACCAAAAATACCTATTATAAAAACTTCCAGAAATGTTGCAGCACAATGAATCATTCCGAAAGGAGGCAAGGAACCCACTGAACCCTAAACTAGCACCCAGCAGCTAGCAGGGATACCCCACAGGCCCTCCAGTGGGACTAGCTGAGAGAAGAATGAATGAACGAATGAGGCAGCAGCACCATGCTCACTAATTATAGATGCCCACCCAAAAGCCTTTCACCGGATCTTCCTTTCTGAGTCTCTGTGGGTGGCCAGGTGACTAAGCACTGGACAGTGGTATGTACATGGAAGTTGCTAGGTGGAGCTGTACAGAAAGCTCCTTGTAAATGGGAGCTGACTCGGCAGACAGAATTCTTTGCTTGTCCTCCTTCTTCCTTCTTGGAATGAGAATATGATGGCTGGACTTGAGATGCCATTTTGTGACCACAAGGCAACTCTGAGGTCATGCCCTAAGGAAGGCTGCACAGAAAGGATGGTGACTATTAGTTAGGAGCTTATACTAGCAGAAGAATGTAGTTCCTAATTTACACACCAACTGTCCTGCTGGCCGTGGAGAGGTAAAAAATCATGGGAAAAGTGGCTAAGGAGGAGAAATCACCGAGGCCTATAGTCTAGTCATCTCTAAAGTGTGAGATTCTAAGGCTGTGCCAGATTCTTGGTGGTAAGAATCTTAATTCCCTAACTTAAAAAATCATGGAGCCAATCTGCTAAATCACAAATCATTTTTAAATCACTAACCTTTCAGCATAAAACTGCTTCAGGTTTCTCCAAGTTGTATTTTTAGTGTTGATACAGATAATCATTAATATGTTTGAGTCTTGGAAGGCTGCAGTGCAGATCAGAAACTGCCAATCAGGATCTATACTACATAATGTCTTCTAAGGACCACCCTCAGCTTGTGGGGTGAGGACCTGGTTTCTCTCACAGTGAAACTGTCCCCCCATTCTCACTGTCTAACCTTCACGGTTCAGGATACTGTGTCATTCCCGGGGGGGAGATCTTTTCCAAACTGCCCTTTAGGCCTCTCAGCATCTACCCCTTACAAACATCTTGTAACTTCTCACGTCTTCCGTGAGAATCAGATTTTTTTGCTCCCAACCTCTTGTCCTCTCATTTTTCTGTGACTTCTTTCAATTTTTAAGGTGTCCTTACATATACAAACCCACAGAAGTACAACTAGGATTCTGAACATAGGATCCCCGTTTGCCAGGTGGCATTGGACCCAAGGCGGCCTAGAGACACACGACCAGACGTTCCTCTCATGCCACCTTCCTCCGCGAGCAGTTCAACCAAATGATACCAATTTATTTAACAAATTGCTTTTGTCACGGTGGTTTTTATTTGTTTTTAAAGCATCTACTATGTACTGGTAATTGTAGGGAGCCTGCTGGGGATACAAAGACGAGAAATTCTCAGCGTCTGCCCTAAGGGAGCGCATGTCTTCACTGGGGGAAGAAAGCCATCCAACTCGACTGGTCAAGACCGCGGAGCAGAGAATACGGCTCGTCAAAAATTGGTGTGAGTCATTCACTATATTAAAATCAATTCCGAGGGCGCCTGGGTGGCTCAGTGGGTTAAAGCCTCTGCTTTCGGCTCAGGTCATGATCTCAGCGTCCTGGGATGGAGGCCCGCATCGGGCTCTCTGCTCAGCAGGGAGCCTGCTTCCTCCTCTCCCTGTCTCTCTGCCTACTTGTGATCTCTCTCTCTGTGTCAAATAAATAAATAAAATCTTTAAAAAAAAAATCAATTCTGAAAGACACTAAAAACAAAAGGCTCATGAGCTGCCTTTAGGGAACCAATGAATTGTTCCCCAAACTGGTAAACAGAGAGAAGGAATCAAGTATATACTTTTTTTATACAACTGGACTTCAGGGTAACCAAACCGCTGATGAGACAGAGGTTCCCTTTATAAAAGTGTCCAGTGAACAAATGAATGAAGAATTAGAATCCCACAACTCCTGATGTAAAAGATGACAACCAGGCCATTTGCCCCCGTATGGAAAGATATGTACTATCATGGATGGTGTGTTCTTACGGAAAACGTTCAAATCTGAATCCCATCAAGCCCCTCAGTCAACTCCGGTGTCCAGAAAATACAGGGACAGAGGAATAACACAATGTAAACAATACCAGGAGGAAGCAATCGCTAATCCAAACTGGGGAGCATCCGGGAGCATCTGAAGCGTAAACTGGGAGACGAAGAGGGACGCTGCAGGGACCTTATCTGGATCTTGATTTGGGCACACCGATGGTTAACGAAGGCTTGCCAGACCATCAAGGGCATTTGGACATGGACTGGGAATTTAATGACACTGAAGAGCTACGGTTAATTTTTCTAGGTGCTCTACGAGGCTGGAGGAGGCATGCTCTCCTCACTGTGTGCGGGAAATGCCACGGTCCTAGGCTCATCCTGGCCCCCTGTGTCAAGGCCAGGAGGCCAGGCCACAGACCAGACGTTTCTGCCCTGGGCCAGGGAGCACACTTCAAGAGGCAATGCAGTGGGATGGGCATGGGTTGCCCAGGTGAGCGTCTCTCCGTTGGCTTCATGGAACCATCCGGATTGCCCAAAAGGAGGGGACACCCTTTTCTATGAGCACAGTGGAAAGAAGGGCCCTGGGAAGCCTCCCAAATCAGGTAGGCATCCTTTGCGATACAAAAACAACTCGGCTTTCTCACTGCCGGTGTGGGGAGGGGATGAGAAGAGAGGCTAAGGAGAAAGAGAGCAGGGAGAGGGTCTTGCCGAGGAGGGGCGGGGGGAGGCAGAACCCCAGGCACAGATGTTGGGCCAAGTCTACCTGTGAGTCAAAAGTATGCGTGACACCCTTGCCTCGTTCTCTTGTTGCTTAGTTCAAAGAGGATGGTGGGGAAAATACTTGTTCTTTTGATCCCTATAAATCAAAGTATAAACTCTGTGCCAAAATAATTTAACAGCTGTGCCCTTTTTTCTTAAAATTATTAGTTCTGAAAAGGGAAAACACAAAAAGTAGAAAAATATCCAAAGGTTACCTTATGAACCAAATCAAGTATTTCTTCATTTAAATATAAAAAAGGCAACCTAACAACAACAAAAAACTATATGAGAATATAAATGACATGGACACATTTTTTCTTCCTCCTTTATAACCTAAATTTGGGAGGACCTCAGGGGTGATCTTTAGAAACCTCTGATAACAAAAAAAGGAGGGATGTTTACTGTGCAGGAACTTCTGAATGCAACAGAGTTGGGGGAGGTGGTGAGCGGAATAAAAACCAAAACCCAACACACCAAAAAGACAATTATACGTTAGGATAATTTTAACTAAGGTGGCCAGCTACCCAAGCAAGCAGCTTTGCATCTGGTGCCTGCTGCTGCAAGATAATAATGAAATTATGACCATTTCTAGGTAAAATTTTGCAGATATTTCTTCCCAGGACCTAATGAGAACTAGATTTTAAGAACGAAGTGTGAAAGAAAGAAAGAAAGAAAGAAAGAAAGAAAGAAAGAAAGAAAGAAACCCTAGATTTTCAAAATGAAATTTTTAAAAAGAAAAAGACCACTGTGAGTGAGTTACGCCATTCTCATCCAGCACGTTCGAGTGGTCCGTAGAAAGATTTTACCTTCGTCATGAATAATGCAAGAAACAGTCAGAAGGCTACAGAATGGGAACAATGCTTCTGGAAGCTGGTGGAGGGCTGGAAGATAATTGTGATGTTTGTTTGAGTGTGTGGAAGGATCACACAAGTAATCTGTAAGAGGACACAGGCGAATATAACCATATACAAGAAAAAGTGAGGAGTCTGAATTAAAGCTTTTCCTGAACCGAGACAACCATTTCCCTGCACATTAGCTGAGTGAAATTATCATCCCCCCCAGGCAAACTTCTCGTATGGTGTGTTAGGCGGGTTTATAATAATGAATCCAAGCGTGGAGGAGAAAGGCGAGAGCCCTTTCGCCTGCTTCGACTATACGAAGTTTGAGAAGGCCCCAGATCGGACCACGGCAAAGCAGGTCTGCCCTTTGTTTTGATCCACCCTTTTTGGGATAAAATAGGCATGTGTCCATGCAATGAAAGGGGGTTACACTGGAAACCTAGAATTGCCAGAATTAAGAAATAGGGCTTCAAAGAATGACAAGATAAGAGGAAATAACGTTCTCAGGTGGAAACCAGTTTAAAAGAAATAAAAAAAACCCCTACAAAACTTTCCAGATGTCTCTTCTGCACCGAAACCAGTTATTTTTTAACATCTCTCAGATAAGGCATCAAAAATAAAATAGGTAAATAAATAAATACAATTTTAAAAACCTGCAGTAGGATATTCGGAGTACGGTAATTAAAAAAATGTATTGGCCCTCTAAATCTTGATCTTAGACATAAAAAAAAAAAAAGGTGGCTCAGCACTGAGGCTTCATCTTACCTGGGGTACTTACTTCTAGTTCTTTTTAAACAGGGCTGTTTCTGACAAAAGTAACTCACTCCAAATGACATCTGTAGAGGTGAAAATTCGCCCTGGGGTAAAGCACGCTCCTCCTGCAAGTAATTTACCTCGTAGAACCTATGGAGCGACTCTTTTAATGGCCACTGTCAAAATAACTTCTAAAGCCATATACAAAGGCTAAGACACTTCTGCCCCTCACCCCTGCAGTTTAATTTTACCGACTAACTGAACTTTTAAAATGTTTATATTTATCCCTAGGCATTCATAAATGATAACGGTATGCTTAAAGGACAATGATTATTTGTTCTATGCGGAAACTTGTATGGCTTTTCTCACCCAGTGGGGTGGATCTTCCTTCTTCCCAAGCTGGTGGTTCTGAGGTACAGAATATGGGCCTGGGACACAGGCCTAACCGCCTCAGGAGAGAGATGTAAAAATGAACCAGTGAATAAAAATCACGCTCTATGCAAACCTTACGCTTCCAACAGGAATTATTTCATGTTGGTTAATATTTTTAATGTGAATTATAACCAGAGCAGACAGCCTAATAAATATCAAGGCCATAGAACCCCTCCCAGCTAACCACTTTCGAACTGGAGGAAGGGCGTGTGGCTAAATCCTTACTATTCTGAATGCAATAGCATTTATGGGTACAGATGATTTTCCAAATTAAATTATGCAGATGTCTGAATATAATTATGAGTTCCCAAAGCACGAGCCATGCTTGTGCTCAGGGAAGTGCTCACCACCTTTCCTTGGCATTGAACTGTAACAGCAACACGTTCAAACCAACAGTTGAGTTGAAATCCTCATGCTTTCTTGGTGAAATTAAAGTTAGCAAACCTATCAGATGAGAAATCAAATGATGACTCACATCTTATTCTTTTAGGTCTGCCAGAAAGGATAAAGCTATTTATCAAGATTTATCATAGTAAACATAGTGGCTATCTTTCCACACCCATTGAAAGCAAAAATCAAACCCCGGACAATTGGTCGTGTTTGTGAAGTTGTGTTGTTTTATATGACACACGAAAATGCTATTCTGACATATTACACTGTGAATGAGGTTTTCATAATATACATCAACGGATTTGGGAGGGGACAACGGAGAAGCCAGTATATTCACCACTGGACAAAGTTTTAACACATAAGCACGCATTTGCAAACAAAGTGTTTAAGGGATCTTATGAAGAGGTTCCATGAACTCTGCAAATTAAAATGATAAACTGGGAATGAAAAGGCACCAGAAAGAAAGGGAAAAGGTGATTTGCCAAATGCTGTTTTTCAATTCACTTTCTGTCAAGCCAAAATCTTTGTCACTTTGATGAGAATATATTTAAAAAAAAATTGTTGCTGGCTCTGCAGCGTCGGGCCAAAGCCGCAGGAACACATGTCTTCCCCTGCACACACACGCACACACACACACTCACTCACACTCACTCACTGACAGGGATTCCCAGGACACCAGTGGGGCCTCTTCTAGGCCCCTTAAGTGTTAACAGCAGAGGCCTGGCTGCGACCAGGCGTCTGGCCCGATTTAAATGCCCTGTCTTCAGAGAACTGCGCTGAGCATGGCCATAAAACTAGAGGACATAACTGAACCTTAGAGTGTCTGAACCCCCGCCCCCCAACACACACAATTTTACTCCTACAATTAAGGCTGCTCGTTGGCATTCCATTTAACTGTCAAACTACGACCGGTGGCAGTCCCACAGCCACAAAGGGATGCCTTAAATGAGAAGAGCATGTTCCTACACCGCATTTGAGAAAGTTTGGCTCTGAGCTATGCGCTGATTAATATCAGATCTCCTCCTTCCCTCGCCTCTCCACAATCTTGTCACATCTGGCTGACAAATCCGTAGGGGCTGATGCAAAGCCAGGCGGCCGGCGGGGCTGGGGTCTGGCGGGCGGCGCCCGAGGGGCAGGGGACAGGCGGCGCCCCCATCCCCCCACCCCCGAAGCCCTGCGCGCCCCTGCCCCGGCAGCCGACCCGGCGGCCCCCCTCTCGGCCCGAGTTCCCGTCCCGAACGCGCGGGCCCGTTGGTCCCCGCGCCCCTGGCGGCGCCGGGCACTCGCAGGGAGAGAAGCACCACGGAGGGGCCGTCCGGCTTCCACCCGCGGGCTCGGCGGGCACCCATGTGGCCTCGCGTCTCGGGGGCTTTCGG
>LNAC01000272.1:555029-601518 GCA_002007465.1 Ailurus styani
GTCGCCCGAGGCCGTGGGCGCTGCTGCGCCGCCCGGGAAGCGCCGCCCGCTCCGGCGGCCCGCGAACGCACTAAGTCGGCGCAGCTGATGCGAGGCCGTGCCCCCGCAGACAGCGGAGACCTCGCCGGCGGCCGGCGCGGAGGTGTCTGCCCCCGCCGGGCTTGAAGGCACTTGTCGGCGAAGACACAGACGTGTCCGTGTTTGCCTCTCCCGGGGAAGGGCGAAACGCTCTGAAGTTCCCTGGCTCGGGTCTCCGGGGATGATTCTGCCGCCCTGCCTACCCTGGGGCGCCCTCGGGGTCCCACCGCGGCCAGGGAGAGGGCTGCGCCACCCTCAACCCCAGAAACTTTATTTCCGGAGGAAGCGTGGGCACGCGTGCCAGGAGGTGGAGAAAGGGGGTCCCCAGGAGGCTCTAAGGACTCAGAAAGCAGCCCCCCCCTTCCCTTCGTGCTGAGAGTTCAGTCCCAGCTGTCCCGCTGTCCCGGGATAAGTGACTGCTCTCCGAGCCTCAGTTGCTTCCGTTGTAAAATGGGATTCTATTTTTACCTCTCCTATAGGGCGTTAAGGATAAAGGGAAATTAAATGTCCTGGGAAAACCGAACAGGAGCTTGGCCCCCAGGAGCAGATGGGGAGGAGCCTTCGGGAGAACCGGCTTCCCGGGCCTGAGAAGCCACGAGGCTTCACCCCGGCGCGGAGCTAGCTCGCTGGAAGAGATCGCCCGGAGCTGCTGAGGCCAACAGCTCTTCTAACGCCCCTGGGCAGGCAGACACAGAACCTGCGCAGGATCGGGCCTTCTCTCGCGTCCCTTTCCACTTCCCTAAAAAGACTCCCCAAAGGTGGTGGAGGGGGGTCCTGCTTCCTCCTGCGGCAGTTCATTCTACCTACCTTGCTGCCGGTGTCGGTCAGGAAACGAAACCCGTCCTTAATCTCAGGCTTGGGGTGGAGGGATGTGAGTTGGAAGGAAAAAGCACGTTGCCGTCAGGCAGACAGCGGTGCTTGGTTCTGGCTCCGAACAGCACAGACCTCTGAGGGGAAGAGGAGGGAAAGGGGCCAACAGGGTGTATGTGGAAGGAAGTGTGGGTATGTGGGCTCCTTGAGGTCCAGAGTCCCTGCTGCCTTTCCAGGGGCTGGACACACATTCCTGGCCTTCTGGCCACCTAAGTGTCCTGGTCTGCCGTGCGGGATCCTTCCTTGTTGGTGAAAGTCCGCCTGCCTTACAGGTGTTCGGAGGATTCATGTTTTTTTCACATGGAAACTTTACGATGAAGCTTTGCTTTGTGAATTCCAAACCTAAACTCCTCACCTGCCATTTTTCTGTGCACTTTCCCCCTCCTGGCCAGCCAGGGCTCAGCCGTGAGGACTTCCTGTTCCTCTCTTCTCTGCCCGTTGTGACACAATATATCCTTCAAGGTGTTTCTCAAATGTCACCGCACCTCAGAAGTCTCCCCAGACCCACGAACCCACTGCTCCTTTCGGTGGCTTCTGTGCTGTGAGCTGCTGTAGCAGACAAAGCTCAGGTTTGGAGTTAGAACCATCCAGGTGAAGCCAGTTCCCAGCAATTGGAAACTGGCGGAGGAAGTCGGCTTTCTTGGCTCACTGTCTATAAAAGTAGGCATGGGGGCGCCTGGGTGGCTCAGTCGTTAAGCGTCTGTCTTCGGTTCAGGTCCCAGAGTCTGGGATCAAGCCCCGCATCAGGCTCCATGTTCTGCGGGAAGCCTGCTTCTCCCTCTCCCACTCCCCCTGCATGTGTTCCCTCTCTCCCTGTGTCTCTCTCTCTGTCAAATAAGTAAATACGATCTTAAAAAAAAAAAAAAAAAAAGTAGGCATGAAACCGTGTCCCTGGCCGGATTGGTGGGGCTAAATAAGATTGTCCCTGTGCTACAAACACTGCTCACTTCTCCTCCTTTCTGCTGGACATGAAGCTGGGTTTTGAATTAATTTTAAATTTGTTATAGAGGAGTCCTTGGTTGCAGTATTATTGAATGTCCATATATGCTTATTATAAATACACCAAAATGTTTCAAGTCCCAGGCAGTGGCCCATTTTTAGTACCTTTAATCTGTCCAGTGGAAGAGTTTTGGTCAGCATCTTCGTGTTGGTTGCAACTGAATTATATTTGCTTTAGCAAAAATTTTCCACTAGCAGCAAATACTAGGATGAGCCTGTTTAACTTTATTTCTGGTTGAAAACACAAGGAAGATTTTGGCAATACAGAATTTGAAAAGCATCAAAACAGGCTGCCTCTCCCAACACACAGCATCAGGATCAAGAGACGCACTTCTTCAAATATGACAATTTTGACCCACATCTAGGAAATCAGTAGGTCTAGATGAAAACTGCTAATTAATTATCTGCAGATTCATTTGAATCACGTATCTGATATTACCGTGTGACTTCTGAAATCAGTCCTCACGCTTATTTCCAGATCTGATGGGCTTCTCTGCCATTCCTTGGAAATACAGAAGCAGAAGCTGGGACTGAGAAACCAACCCTTTGTGTAAAAAAGAATATGTCACTGGCTGGGTAAAGACTGTTCAGATCACGCTTCTGTTCTCCTACTGCTCAGTCGTGGGACCTGGGCCACGAAGGGACCTGACCTTCGCCTTCTCTACACCTCAGCCTCTTCATCTGGCCAATGGAGGCATCTCTGAGGGCTTATCCTGCTTTCAGAGTCCTTCCTTGTTGCTTTCTGTGCTTCGATCTTGTCATTTTCCTTTTGTGTTCAATTCCTTGTCTTAGCACTAAAAGCAGAATATTTCCCCGAACCTTATATTACTAGGGATTAAAAAAATCTTTATTAAAAAGAGGAAAAGCTGAGAAGACACAAAATCAGAAAAATCCGTGGGAGCTGTTCTCATGGGGAGGCATGAAACTGCTCTTCTTAACTGAGGCCAGGTTGGGTTGCTCTGTCTGACTGAGGCCTTTCCTGGGTGGGTGTGCCGTGAATGCCCACCCTGACATGTGCTGCAAGATTTTGAGGTCCCGGGTGGGTTAAGTCGGAGGGAAGCCAGAGCAAGTGGGGGCCGTGTGAACCGAGAGCCCATGCCTGTCTGAAGTGGGCAGTTTTGTTAGCCAGGAATGTGAGCTCGGTTTTGCCAGATTTCCTGAGTTTTCAAGAGAAGCTAGAAATATTCTGATATCTAGAAGTTGGCAACTAATTCACATTTTTTATAGATATGGTGTGAGTCAAACAAAATATGTTTGCAGGAAAGGTCTGGCCAACACACCGTTCATTTGCACCTTCTGCTACGTAGAGTGATGTCTTCTCGAGGCCTGAGCTTACTACATAGTATGTGTGCAGTAAACTTTCGTAAACTATTAAGTCTTGATGGCAAACGGCTCACAGCTTGCCTGAGCTTAAAATGGAATTCTCAGAAGTCACACAGAGATTAGTAACGACCTTCTTGTGTTGTATCGAAAGTCCACTAATGGGCTGATAAGCTTTTCCAATATTTATACTCGGGGAAGGCTTGCTCTAGGCGTTAATAATTCTGTTAAATACAGAATCTCCTCTCCTTGGGAAGTGTGAAATTTTTCCCCAGTGGGGGCAAATGAATTTCCAAGATTTTTTTTTATTAAAAAAAGGCATTTTTAATCATGGGATCATTGTATTAAAAAGAAACACCTTTAGCTGGGGAGGTTGGGTGCTAATGATGAAAGCCACATATTGGAGCAGAGCAGGTGGGTAGCTGCCTCCAACCTGCACCTCCCCACAGCTCAGGGGAGGAGCCAGCCCCGGGGCTGTGGGCGGCACTGTGTGAGGGTCAAAGGGACAGGACTGGCCAAGGCATCGGACGTGGCAGGGTGGCCAGAGAGCTGTGGCTCCGTCAGAGACCTTCCAAGATGGACTTGCCTGAGTATTCCACATTCCTCTGAGGACAGTGTTGGGAAACAGCGGGAGGCGAGAGTCACATTTGTGCCGTCACCTCCCAGCCCAGACGCAGACAGACACCTGGTGGTGGCAGGTCTGGGCACATCTGCAGCTCAGCTCAGCATGGGAGCCTGACTAAGCAGTGTTTGGGCCAAGCTGCCCTCTTCCCCCCCGCCCCCCCCCAGCCCCAGCTGCCTGCTGGGGGGCAGGCCTGGCTCAGGTGTCGCAAGTTCTTCCCTCCGGCCCCAGGGCTGCTCCCTATTGAGAGACAGATGAAGCCTTTCCAAAGGTGGTGCAGGCTTTTGGTGGCAGAACGCTGTTCCCGTTCCTTCATTCTCACACAGGAGGAGGGGTCCAAGGGACAAAATGGCACGCGCAGCCTGGGCTCCACAGAGAGGAAGGCAGCACGCGCACGGTGCCCTGTGGCTTACGGTGGCCCAGATCGCCAGAGCTCCAGGAGGGGATGTCAGTGAGGAAGTGATAAATGCGATGGTAAATTCCAAACTGAAAACAAACCCGAGCCTGATTCTTCTTCTGAGGGCACGTGCTTGGAGTGCAGGTTGGGAGCCTCAGCTGCACCCTCTGTAACCAGGCAAGAGCACTCATTTCCCGCATGGACAAGAGGAAAGTTTAGGACGCTTCTTCCAAGGGGAAGGCTTGGGGAAAACATTGCGGGTTTGGCTACCATTGTTTTGGTATGTCTGGGGTGCAGGAACTCTTCCACAGTCAAGGCGGTGATCTGCTGTCTGAACAGCTCATTTTCTCCTCACTAAGGCGGTGGGAGGAAACTGTCACAGGCGGACTCCTCTCTGGACACTTTATTGACACTCCAGTGACATCTCTGAATTTACGGGACTCTATTTCCAACGTTAGCGTAGAAGCAATGCTTAGTTGTTGAAAATCGCTGCGGCTGGCACTTTGCTTGTGAAGCTGATGAATTTGGGGGGAAAGTTATGAGGACAGGCCAGGTGCTGCTTTGATAAGTTTTGGGAGGCTGGTGAACATGCATCAGAAGGAAAGTTTTCATCGTACCTTGGAACGTGGCACCTCCTGCACATTTAATGACCCATTACCCAAACCTTAGGGGAAAATATTTGGGTTTCGGGCGCCTGGGTGGCTCAGTGGGTTAAAGCCTCTGCCTTCGGCTCAGGTCATGATCTCAGGGTCCTTGGATCGAGGCCCGCATCGGGCTCCCTGCTCAGTGGGGAGCCTGCTTCCTTCTCTCTCTCTGCCTGCCTCTCTGCCTCCTTGTGATCTGACCTCTCTCTATGTCAAGTAAATTAAAAAAAAAAGGAAGAAAATATTTGGGTTTCTGTAGCAGAGAATTCCAACTTGATTTCATGTTGCTTTTGGAAATTGGGAAGAAAGGCTTGGGAAGATGGGCTACAGGACAGATTTTAAATGATTCTCAATTACTATCTTACATCAAACTTCAAAACCATTTCTTTGGGGGGTTTTCAGTGTATTCTTCAGGGAAAAGAGAGCTATGAAGAAACAAACTTAGAGTTAACCCATTTTATTGTGCTTTTGGAAAAGTAAAGCCATCTTTAAATATCTGACTTAGCAAGTTTAGAGGGGAAATGGATTTCTCTTTACAGAGCTTGTGTCTGATAGTGAATAAAAATCAATTAGTGATCCAGAGTCTGTGTTTGAGAAAGGATCCTAGCAGACACTATTCTGGGATTGCCTCCTCAGACCTCCACTCTATTCCTTCCAGGGGTGGGGCAGTGGGGGGAGGGTGGGGAGGTACACCCTCTGGGGAGGCACCCAACCTCAATCCCACAGGTGATTGGTGTAGGTCACCCATGCATAAACCAATCAGCACCCAGATAGTTTTCTGGTCACAGAGATTGGCTTCAGAATGGCTCAATCAGCTCAAAGCTCAGGACTTTTGTTTTGTAGTCATGAGAAGCCAAGTTCTTCTTTTCTACAGTTGTGAAGAAAAGAGCCACGTGATCCCTGTTGTTGCTGGCAGCATCTTGTGATAATACAGGAAAATCAGAAGGGGAACAGAACTGACACATGGGAGAGTTCAGAGAATTGTGGATAAAGCCAGCTGAAACCCTGATCAAACCATGCCTGAAGGCTTTGGCCTTTTAAATTTGTGAACAATTAAATCATTTTTATCATTTGAGCCAATTTGAGATTTGTTGTTGTTGTTCTTTTTGTGAGTAGAAAGCTTCTCAACTGATACAGAAACTTACATTCAGTTTTACTGGAAGATTATTTGGGGATGAAGAATAAATGAAATACCAAGTGTCCTCTGGCATAACAGTCTTTGTTCTTTTACTTTTAGATGACATTGGTGATAGGGGGGTCAGGAGAGACTCTTCTAACACAGGCCCTCAGTCCACAAACCCTGGGCCAAGAGAGGAGGTTCTTCCAATCAGAGCATGTTGATGGTGGAGTCATGATTTTCTCCTCGATCTGAAGTATTTTCCAGAAATGCACTGACCACATATCTTAATTTTTTTTTTAAAGATTTTTTTATTTATTCATTTGACACAGAGAGAGAGAGATTACAAGTAGGCAGAGAGGCAGGCAGAGAGAGAGGAGAGAGGAGGAAGCAGGCTCCCTGCTGAGCAGAGAGCCCGATGTGGGCCTCGATCCCAGGACCCTGGGATCATGACCTGAGCCGAAGGCAGCGGCTTTAACCCACTGAGCCACCCAGGCGCCCACATATTTTAATTTTTGAAGAGACTTTTCTTCCTTGGCTTTTGAGATCTTGGAGAGTAAATTCGGCTGATTTTCATGGTAGCTATCACACTGTTCTCTACTAGTAGGTGCTTCATAAATATGGGTTTTACCCATAAATGTATAAATGAAGAGATTTAAAAACACATTCCTGACTTGTACCTTCTTAAAAGTACCTTCTTGTAAATGGCATAATTGAGGACTTCTGCAAATGTAATTGCTAACTGCACTTGGAAATCCACTTTGTCAAACTGTGGCTTCTAACACCTTGTGTTCGACACCGAATCAGCTTTGATACTGATGTTTCCCAGAGGTGTGGCTTTTAATCCTCAAATTACAACACAAGTTTCAACAGGCCGGGTTTTTTTTTTTTCTCCCCTGTCACCAGGAGTTTAGTAATTAACAAAAGGCCACGGTACTAATGGTTTATCAAAAGGCCAGTAAGCACATAAGAGCCTTTCCACAGGAAACAGACCTGGTATGCCCAGAGAAGGAATGTATTTAAGGAGCCCCTGCTTCCACATTTCGCTCCATTCGGGCCCAGTTGCTGAAGTTCAACGGCAGGCCATGAAAAGGTGGCCAAAAGCAAGCCCTAGGCAACGATCCTTGATATGAACAAAATTCAGTGACCTTCTTCATGACCATTTTGGAGTTATACACCTTCCCATCATGTTCACAGCCGTGGGGATTTTGCAACAGGCTTTGCTACACACGCTTTAATAAAAGCTAGTGGTTTTCTTGGGAGTCTGAAGCAAGGCGCATAACAGCCAGTGAGTAACCCGCAAGTAATGCCCGTGGTGACAATTTTGCTTTGTTCTGCTGGAGTGCAAGAAGCCAAGTCAGGACACGGGTCGTTCTTCATGAGTGTTGGGAAAGGAAAGTCTATGCGTTCCGAGGGGAATGTTCTCTTTATCTGAGGTAACTGCCAAGTCTTAAACACTAAAACATGTAGGTGTACTTGAGTAAAGAGAAGGCATTGACATTTCAAAGATAGCTTGAGAGGGGGGAGAGAAAAAAGAGGAACTGGGGTCTTTGGCAGGGATGGGAGTCTACCCCTGGAAAGGTAACCTTTCGTCGAAGACTGGGGTCCTCAGATTCTGATGGCCGGGTCCACACACGTCCTCCCGCTCGTGTCTCCACAGTCCAGGCTTTCTGCTTGAGCCTCTCCTCTCACTTTCTCTCTTCGGGACACCCCTAATGGGTTGCAGATGTCCCATTTGATTAGAAGCACGTTCCAGATACATCTGCCCTTCTTGCTTTTATGCAAAAAACACCTGCAAATCTTTATCTTTGGTTAGATTTACCACACATTGGAAGCTTTGAAATTTCGGTCCAGTGGGAAAGAGGAGCATGTTACCACCCTTCGTCTTAAGTTGGATTCCATAACGGACAATAGCCTTTGGGGAGATGTTTTCATTTTTCTTTAAGGATAATAGGAAGGTTTGAACAGCCTCAGACCTGCTCAGCTGAAGGCTAATTAATTTCTTTAGTCCTACAGGGTCTATGGAAAAGTCTATGGTGACTACGGGTGGACAGCTCTCGTGTGTGTGTGTGTGTGTGTGTGTGTGTGTGTGTATTTCTTCCTGATTTTCTGAGTCTTAACAAAGAAGATGAGACCATGACCTCAGAAGAAGAGAGAACAATGAAATGTTGGCAAACTGGCAAGGATATAGTTACAGGACCAGCTTCCTTAGATGTGCCTTCAAAATACATGTGATGTATTTCCAATAAGTAAGTAAATCCCTCTAGGCTTCAAGGAAGATTTTTTTTTAAAAAAATAAAACCACTCCCTTTATTCATTCAACTTCAGGATATTCCATCCCAGCACCCAAGGAATGACAAATGCCATTTAAATAGTTTTGAGATAATAAAATCACAAGCCGCCTCTGGGATCGTTGAGAAGGAAATCCATATCCAAGGAGGTAGGATGCTCTGGCTAACTGAACATGAGCTGTGTAACTTTGAGCAACACGTTCAACCTTTGGGAGCCTTGGCTTTGTTATCCATAAATTGAGGATTAGAGCCATTTGTTTATTCCGCAAATAACTATTAATACTGCGTGCCTTCTAGGCATCATGCACTCTACTGGTGCGTGAAGACCCAAGAGACCCAGTCTCTGTTCTCATGCAGGAGTGTCCCTTCCTGTCACCCTCTTCATTCACTGCTGACACTGGGGACTGGCTTAGAGCTTTGCAGCCCACCTGGGCCTTCATTAATTCCTGGATTTCCATGTTCACGTGGTCTGCCCATCCAGTAACCCAGCCCTACAATCCTTGGCCCTCCTTGGGCTTCCCATTCTCTTCTCTTTCTCACATCTTCCCTCACACTTGAGTATATTTTGAACCCAGAGAGACCTCCAGTGTCCTGACTCTATCCTCTATCAGTCCTCTCCTAGCCTCTCTTTCTGACCTACGGACTCAGAATGCTGTTTCTATGATTCTGATAACTCTCTCCAGCAACCCACGATTCCCTGGCACCACTATCCTCCTGCAGCATCCGACAACCAGATTCTAAACCTGGATCAGTACTATAATCAGCCTCCTCGGCTTTTTCAACATGCACTGAGTGGTGATGGAGGAACAAGATGGCGGCAGACTTGGTGTTTCCACAAATGTCAAGTCTCTACCGCAGTGCCGTATTTCTGTGGACAATCCCCCCTTGCCTCCCCTCAGCGATTTAACCAAAACACATCCACAACGCCTTTTTAATCTCACTTCTCCCCGTCTCAGAGGATGATGTTCCTCGCTGTCCTCCACCAAGCACACCCTTGGGAACCCCATTAGTAAGAATCTCTTTTGATTGTACCTCAATGTCTCCCTTTCAATTAGTGGGCTCCACCTATACACATTCTTAACTCTCTCCCAAATTAAGGGGAAAAAACCCACCCTGATAGTGGCCTATTGTATCAGTAGACCCCCCCTCCCCATTCTCCCTGTGTGCATACCCTTGAGTCCCCTCCCAGGTGGGCCCTAGGCTTGACCATGTCATTTGTTTTGGCTAAAAGGTCATTCATTAGCAGGTGTGAAATGAGCACAGCCTTGGCAAGCGCGTGAATCTGAGCTTATCTCTGTTTGATTATTCCATTTGGGAGCCTAGCCACCACGTCTAAGAAAGTCCAGACTGTCCTGCTGGAGAGAACGGCCATGTAGCAGAGGCCTTGGAGCATGAGTGACCTCTCTGGGAGAGAGGATCTGAGACCACTCTCTGCGGAGAGAGAAGCCTAGCGCCCCCACCCTCCCAAGCAGGTGACCCACCAGCTGCATACAGCCCTGAGAGCGACCACAGGGGAGATCAGCAGAAGAGCGGCTTCGTTCATTCACAGAATCCTGAGAAAGAACAAATCCTTTCTTGAAGTCGTAAGTTTTAGAGCAGTTTGGTATGCAGCAGCAAATATCCAAAACAACCTTGAAAGGAAAAGCCAGAACACTCCCTTGATCTCACACCGCGTCCACTTTCTCTTCTCGTTGCCCCAGCTTTTCAAACTTGTCTACACTTCCCCTCTCAACGCTTGATTTCTAATCTAACAGGCATGTCTCACCTGCTCAGACTCTCTCCTGTACTGGTCTCTGTGGACCACCGTCTCCCTGCACACCATGACCTCCCATCCTCCTCATTCTCTTCGTTCCTCTCTCACTATCATTCCCTGTCCTTCTTGGGCTCCTCTTCCTCCACCTGCCCTTTTCATGTTCCTTGGGTTCTGTCTGTAGAGCATCAAGGTGCACAGACCATTCTAAGCATGCCTGCCTCCGTGCCTGGGGTAGCCTCACGCACCGAGGTGAAGCCTCGCTCCCCACACCTCCCTTTTGGCTCATTTCTACTCTTCCTTGAGACTCAGCTCAAGCACACTGTCCTCTGGGGAGTCTTTGTCGGGAGCCCCCTGTTTAATTTTTCCTTGCTGGGCTAGATGTCCCCCCTCCACACTATACTCTGAGAATGACTGCATTTAACGCGTTTTAATTTTTTTTTTTTTAACGTGTCTCCTCGCCTCCTCTCTCCAATGAGACCCTGGGCTCCTGGATGGCCAGGACCATATGTTACTAATGTAGGATTTCCCAGGGTTTAGCACAGTGCTGGAGTACCATCTGTGCCCAGTAATAGGGACTCAGTAAATGACATAGGATGGTAGAGTCCACGTCCATGGCATTCATCCAATTTAGGTTTTCATATCTATATATTTTTTAATTTTTTATTTCTTTTTTTTTAAAGATTTTTTTTATTTATTTGGCAGAGAGAGACACAGCAAGAGAGGGAACAGCAGTAGGGGGAGGGAGAGAGGGAGAAGCAGGCTTCCAGCAGAGCAGGGAGCCTGATGCGGGGCTCGATCCCAGGACCCTGGGATCATGACCTGAGCCAAAGCCAGACACTTAACGACTGAGCCACCCAGGTGCCCCTTCATATCTATATTTATAAAGGAAATTGGCCTTTGTATGCAAGTCCTTGTATATAAGTCAGAGGAGTCTGGGCTCCGTAGACATGTTTATTTTGTCCAATCAGTTGGTAGCTTCCCATTCTCCCCAGTGCCACGGAAAAGGTTTTGTAACATGGCAATGATCTGCTTCTGTGAGATTTGATGGCATCCACCTTTCTACTCGCTTCTTCCTGATACCTGGTGACAGGGGTAGAGGTTTTGTTTTTACAACTGTTTTTACTATTCGTTTTCTTTTTTCTGGGTTTCCTGCTCTGTCTGCTTCAATTATTTATTTACTTCTAGGGAGCAATGTCCACCTAATTGATATTTAAAAATTCCATAGCACAGAGTTATGTACAATTACATGATAACTTTAATATATATTATTGCTCTCATTATATCAATTGTCTCAATTCTGGCTGTGCTTTCTTTTTTTCCTCTTGTCTATGTTATTTGTTTCTTCAAAGTGTCCGGTTCTTTCATCTTTATTATTTCCTTCCTCTTATCTTCCCTAGGTGTTCTTTTCTGGTCTATTTCTAGCAGCTTACACTGAGTGCTCAATTCTTTCAAAACATAATTTCGTTCTGTAAGTTCAATGCTATCATTAGTCACAGTTCCTATGTCTTCTTGTGTATTATTTCCATAACCATTTTTTCTAAACCCTCTCTTTTTATGTTATTTTCCTTTAAGCCAGATACTACATAAGGCTTTCCAGTTGATTGATAACTGTTTTTTTTTTTTTTGGTCTTTGGCTTACGATTTCTTACTTTACGACACTCTGACCAGAGACTATGGCCGTTGTAATTTCTACTTGTTTGAATTTATTGACAGGGCTATGTCAAAAATAATTGGTGTTTATATTACACAAAAATAATTTGTGTAACAATTCTGCTTATAAAATGTCACCTCCTAATTCTCCTTAAAATTGTATTATCTATATTCTCTAGTCTCTAATTCTTCTTTGGTGCAAACTCTACTTAATCTGTCACAACCTAATAACAGTGAATTAGAAGTTTTTATTGCAGTCCTGTGTGTGTGTGTGTGTGTGTGTGTGTGTGTGTGTGTGTGTGCGCGCGCGCGCGTACACACACACACACGCGTTAGGGTTTGGGAATCTTGGAAGGCTACCTGGAGGAGAGTGCTGAGCTGTGGATAGTCCCAAACAGAAAGGGTTAAGAATGCTAAGGTAGAAAGAGTCCCATCAGTCAACTTTCTTACGTCCTGTACTTTCCAGGTTGTTGGACTTACTGCTCTGTGTTGCAATTGCTCATATGTATTCACCATCAGATGGGACCTGCCCAGCTCACCAGGTATCCCAGGAAGCACTCCATAGATGCCTATTTATGGAATAAGTCAATATTGCTGGATTCTCTTTTTTTAAACCAACTGGAGACTCCTGGCTCTCTAAAATAACACCCGATCTAAGTGCTATCCTTGTTCTGACTTTAGAGATTTTGCCATGTGCTTCCTTAGTGTTTCTCTCTGTTTCTGTGCTGACATATGAAAGGAGCCTTGTTTACTTTTGGCTACTTGGAAGCCCCTCACCATATTGTTCACCCCAGTAACCATTTTCTTGAAACATTTTGTAAACTTTTGTACTCAACCAAAGCTGGTATCTTCTGACTCCCCTTTATGGAAAAAAGAAATATTATGCCCTTCTGCACCTCCCTCTTCTTTCCTTACCTTCCCCATCCTTCTAACATTGAAAATCTAATCAGATTATAGGTATATATTGTCATGGAACAAATTATCCTAAAATGTAGTGGCTTAAGACAACTATTTAGTCTCAGGACACTGCTTAGCAGGGCGTCCTCCGGCTCAGTCTCTAGTAAGACTGTAGTCAACTTAACTGGGGGAGTATTCCCTACCAAGCTCCCCCATGTGGCTGTCGGCAGGTGTCAGATCCTGGCTGGCTGCTTGCCAGAGTTATCAGTTTCTTGCCACGTGGGTCTTTCCATGGGGGCAACTCAACATGGTGGGCTTTGCTCAGAGCAAGCAAGGGGGAAAGCAAGAGAGAACGAGATGGTGAGGAAGATGGAAGCCAGAGTCTTTCGGTAACCTAATCTCAGAGGTGACATTCCATCACTTCTGCTCTTCTGTTAGAAGAGTGTCCAGCACACCCCGCAGGGCAGGGGATTTCACAAAGACCTGAACACCGCAGAAGGGGCTCCTAGGGAATCCCCTCTGAAGCTGCGTACTGCGGTATAAAACGTCCTCTTCGTATTCTTTTAAAACGTTTTTCCTTCTCTTCCAATATCTGCGTCAGTTATTTCGATCATAGTAACACTTTCCCCCTGTTCACTGTAAAAACCTAATGCGGATTTTTATACTTAAGCCTGTAACTTAATTTCAATAACAATCACTATTTTTTTTGCAATCATAACTTCCCAATTAATAGTTCCTTCACTAATTCTGACCAATGATTTGAAGACTCTTGAAGAATATCTGCATAGACAGCTCTAAGCTTATTAATGTTTTTGAGTCTCTGCAAATCTTAAAATGTATTTCAGTTTCCCTTATATATGAAAATCCGTGACTAGAAATGAAATCCTTGTGGGTCGCATCAACATCTTAGTGGACTCTAGGTGTTCCTCCTCTTTGAACTTTGGCTACTTCAGAAGAGACATACAAAGCAAGCTCGATTTTAACGCCTTCGAATGTTTCCCTTGAAGTTGAAGAATACATACGTATTCATATTGTTTCCTTTTTATTGATCTTAGCTGGGGTAAGGCAAGACCTCCTGATTTCCGAGTTCATTTGTTTCCCTGCCAAATTTTGGGAACTTTTATAACCTATTCCTTTTTTTTTTTTTTTAATTTTAAAGTAGGCTCTGTGCCCAACATGGGGCTTGAACTCACAACCCTGAGATCAAGAGTTGCATGCTCTATGGACTGAGCCAGCCAGGTGCCCATAACCTATTCTTAATCAGCTGTTTCTTCTTTATCAGGAAAGTTTTATTCACAGTCTGGCAGTGAGGTCAGTGTCCTGTTCTTCGTATATATTGTCTTCTTTTGCTTCATTTAAAATATTTTATATGGACTTATCCAGCTTTTGGTATACAATTTTTGGTCTTATCATCTATTTGGTTGAATAGCTTTTCTGCAGTTTGCATTCTGCTCTTAACCACTTTGAATGAAGACCCAATTTCAGCCATTATGGGTATAATTTTGTGGCATTCTCTTTTTGTGCTGATCTGTTTATTGGTATAATGAATTCCTTTATTTCCTTGGAAATAGAAAGCAGCTTTATCTTTAAGTTAACTATATGAAGAGGAAGATTTTCCTTTGGGGTCTTCCATATTCTTCAGTGCTGCAGAATTTTTTCAAAGGTCCCATGTTCCTTTGAATTTTTCTAAAAGCCTTTAATTTAGTGTGTTTGTCTGGAAGACTAGAGGGACTGGATTTCTAAAAAACCCCACATCCCATGATTCATTTGAACATGGAGAGCTCTCCCTGGGACTAGTGCCAAAGGTTCAATCAAAAGACTGCCAACAACTCTCTTAGGAAGTTCCTGGATCTGAAAATGAAGGAGAGACCAGGAATAGCTGTAGGTTAGCTAACCTAAATCTTTCTTGGAATAAGTCTGGAGTATAAATCAATCAATAGGTGTAGGTCATTCAGCCTGCTTCTGCTGAATGGCTGAACAAAGCAAATCTAGAGCAGAGCAAGTGTTTTCTTATTCACGCTAGGGAATTATTTCTTTGTGTTGGCTCATGTTACAACATTTCTTTCTTATCTTAAGCATCTTCAGGTAACTTCTACCCAAATTTACAGTCCAAAGTTCATCTACCATTATATTTCCCCCCTCGTTTGGGCTTTCTTTGTTCACACTCCATCCCATCCCTTTGGGTGCACTTTTCTTCTTGCTGAAGTAAGTCCTTTGGTAGTTTTTTCAGTGAGGATCTGTGAAGGGCAAATGCCTTTTGACTTTGCAAATCTGAGAATGCTTTTCTTTTGCTCTTACTTGTGAATACTTTAGCTATGTGAAGAATTCTGAACAGATTCTTTTTTCTCTTAGCACACTGACCATGTTATTCTACTGTAAGTCTTCTGGATTCTGATACTGCTCATGAGTGGTACACTGCTGGTCTATTTAATACTTCATTGCAGAATCTGTCTTGCCTCTCATATCACTTTGATTTTTTTCCTTTTTATCCTTGATTTTTGCAGCTTCATATGTTGTATCTAGGAATGATTTACTTGCATGCTCTGTTTTCCGTGTGTTTATTCTTTCACTATGAGGAAAAAATCCCAGCCAACATTTTTCAACCATTGTTCTCCTCATCCTCACTGTCCTCTTACTTCGGACTACTGGTAGACCTATGCAGAACCTGCTGGAACCTCTCTATCCATCCCCTGGGTTCTGAACTCTCTTTGTTATCTATCTTTATTGTGCTGGGTAAAATTCTTGGTACTATCTCTCAATTCGCTGCTCTTCTTTTTGTGTACAGTACAGACGGATTTTTTTTTAACCTTAGTGGACATATTTTTCAGTTCTAAGATTTATTTTAAGTTCTTTATCATATTACCTTGTTCTTGTTTCATTTCTCCCTGTGTTGTTTCATTGCTTTTTTATTCTTTTATAGATGTTATTCATTCATTTATCCCTTTGTAGGCCCTAAAATTGTCATCCTGTAGTCATTTTCAGGCAGCTCTATTCTTGTCATGTCAGCTGGAATGAATTCACCTACTCACTGTTGATTTAAAACTTAATGCAAGAGTCAGAACCATATCTAAGATCACTGCATACAACTGAGATTGAAGTGGGACTCCCTGACCCATTAAGGAAGCCTGAAAAAAAATGTGGCATTTTGGGTGGTAACGATCTCCCCACAAGAACATTCCCCTTGTGAAGGACCTCCACCACCCCTCCCTGGAAGAGAAGAGGAAGCCCAGGAAGAAGGGCCTGGTACAGAGCCCCAAACCTTACCCCATGGATGTGAAGTACCATGCAGAAACAGTAGTTTTGTGTGTTGGCTGCCCCACTGTCCTTTGCCAGCCCATAGGAAGAAAAGCAAGGCTTAAGGAAGGATGCTTCTTCCTAAGGAAGCAGCACTAAAAGCATCCTGAATCCAGGTGAGTGGGAAATCATTCCAATAAGCACATTTTGGATAAAAAATATGCTAAGACTGCCACCTGGACCTCTGGCTCTTAAAAAGCCACCTATGGGGGTGCCTGGGGGGCTCAGTCATTAAGCGTCTGATGTCGGCTCAGGTCATGATTGAGCCCCACATGGGGCTCCCTGCTCAGAGGGAAGCCTGCTTCTCCCTCTCCCACTCCCCCTGCTGGTGCTCCCTCTCTCGCTGTGTCTCTCTCTGCCAAATAAATAAATAAAATCTTAAAAAAAAAAAAAAGCCACCTGTGGAGGTCGGAGAAGCTCCACCTGGTATCCTGGCTGGAGAGAAACCCCTCTCACTGCTGTGTTTGAATCTGGGCTATTTTGCAACGATCCTGGCTTTGGTCTCCTGTTTCTCATGGGGTTCTTTTGAACCCATCAACCCTGCTCACCACTTGTCAGCTAGGATTTCCGAAAAATTTAGAGTCCACGGAAGTACTTGTTTTCTTTTTGAGCTTGGCTAGGTATTTGTCGTGTTCTGTTTTTTACATTTTATCTATCATTGTCACCTGTAGAAGTAAAGAGGCACCCAGAGTGTGAACTTAACCCAATTTTGACTTGAATCCTGCTTCTAAATGTATAATTTATATGGGAAGTTCAGTATCAATTCATGCCTTCGGTGTCTCTACATCTCAGTAAGGTGTTCTGAGTTCCAGGAACAATTTTAGAGTTCACTTACAATAAGCAAGTGTCAGATATGGTTCTTTAACTTTGAATTTCTATTTTATCACCTATATTGAAAATTAGCATAATCATATGACACATTAACATCCCAACCACAGCTTTTATCTACACCTAAATGCCTTGTGAATCTTTGAATCGTAGACGTATCTCAAGGGTTGTGACCATCATGTTAACCAACTACCAGTGTTACGTTATTTCCAGCTCACAGCTCTTGTTTATACTGATTTGGTTGGTTCTCTCAGGCAGAGATATTTATTGATGACTTGGCTCCTGGTCCAGTGGTGTCCTGGGGCCTGGAGGCAATCAAGTGCATTAGACATAGGTCAGCAGAGGACCTCACAGCATCCATGGAGCTCTGGACCTCAGAGTACACTTATATCATTACACATCCACGTAATAGCCCGAACGAAGGGAAAACATGGTGGAGGGGGGGGCGGTGATGTCCCTGCTGATGACTAGGGAAAAGATCTAAGGTCATGGTTACCCCCATATCCTCTTCTTGTCATCCCACAGTCACCAAGGTATGACTGCAACCTCTCCCCTTTACTTCCTTGGCCCCAGGATGTGCATGTGTGTGTGTGTGTGTGTGTGTGTGTGTCCCTCCTTACACTTTGTGTCTGCAAGGTATAAACCTTGCAGACAACTGTCTTAGCTCCCCACTGTCCTGCTCTTAAGGAAGGACTTCTGTCCAGGGTTTAACAGGCGGTGCTAGGAGCACAAAATGGAAGGACATTAAGAGGCAAAGGGCTCATGGCTCCTATTAGGAGCTAAATCTAGACTCCAGTGGCCAGGGAGGCTGAGTAGCAGGGGACTGCATTCTGATTTGGTGAGAGCCTCTAGGATCACGCAGTTAAGCAGACTGGGGCTAGCCAGCCAGCCCACCATGACACAGAGAATGCCAGAGTGGAGAATGCCTGCAAAAATGCGGCCAGGAGAAGTAGCCCTTTACCATTCCTCTTTTGCTCATTTTGGCGGTTGAAGGAGGGAAAAGTCATCCATACCCATCTGCACGTTTGTACTGTTGCATGCAAGAGACAGGAGGGAGTTTTCAAGTTCCTAAATTTTGTTTCCCATCTTGCCAGTCTTGTTACGTGGGACTTCTGACAAGGGACTCTCAACTCAACACATACCCTTCTTACGAGAAAGCACTCTCATATTTTTATTCTGTTCTGTTTTATTCTATCAGAGTCTATTTTATTTAAAGATAAAAAATCTGTAAATTTTCATGAATGGATGAACGGGTAAACAAAATATGATCTCATCTATCTATCTATCTATCTATCTATCTATCTATCTATCTATCTATCTATTTATCTATGTCCATGATGGATATTTATGGAATGGAATATCATTTCCACCTTAAAAGGAATGGAAATACTGTCACGTGCTATCATATGAAAGAAGCTTGAGGACATGACACTAAGTGAAATAGCCAAATACTGGCTATTTCAAAATACGAAAAGACAAGTAAGTACTGTGTGATTCCACTTGTTATATGAGGTACCTAAGGGTAGTCAAATTCACAGAGACAGAAAGCAGAAGGGTGGTGACCAGGGGCTAGGGAGAGGGAAAAGGGGAGCCATGGATGGATATGGAGCTTCAGTTTTGCAACATAAGAGAGTTCTGGAGTTGGATGGTGGTGCTTGTTGGTGACTACACTTAACATGACTGAGGTGTAATTTTTAAATTGTGAAGATGGTAAATTTTACCTAAATTTTAGGTGGTGTTTGTCGTTGTTTTAACCACACGTAAAACACAATGAGGTCATTGTGACAAAGCAAGGGGGCTTTGAGGGGCCCTGCCTAAGGTGGGGAGTCAGGGAGGTCTCCCCAGAAGAAGTGGCATTTAAGCCAAGACCCAAGAGGTGAGTGAAGTTAACCGTGGAAGGGTGTGCAGGCTCCAGGTTGAAGAAGCCTCTGGACTGTGAACAGGTTAAACAGGCCTTATCAAATCATGTGTGGGCTCCTACCATCAACCCGCTTCCTGCTCCCAGTCTCTTTCCACCTACACACTGATCCAGACTAATTTTCTAGAATACCGCCTGGATCATGCCAGTCTCCCACCTTCCTGGTTAGTCCTTCCAGAATGTTCTTTTTGCCTGCTGAATAACCCCTCTGCCTGGCCCTCAAGGCCCTCTTCTCCCAGCCCCACCCTGGCCAGTCAGTACCCCGCCCCCCCGCACCCATGCGTGAACCCTTGCACCAGACGTTCCTGTGCCACGCTGCCTGAACACACCTCTGCTCTTCTGTCAGGTATGCCCTCCTTTCCACCCCCTACCCCCATGTCCTGGTCCCTTTTGTGCCTTTGAACACCCTCTCCACTCCCTTTCTGGATTCTGTAGCATGATGTTTAGCATTTGCTTTCCTACCTTTTAACTGCACCACCTCCCCCCGCACATCTGCACACACACTTCCCTGGGGGAATGGAGCCTTACTCTCGGTCAGAGTCCCTAGTGCCCGGCACCACCTTGGTGGGTCTAACAACACTTCCCAGCACCTAACAGTCCTAAGTCCTGAAAGTCAGCCACGCTCACCAGCCCAGGGCAGCTGGTCGACCCGAGGCCGCTGTGCGCCAGGAAGCAGCCTGTTTACTCTCCGCCCGAGCTGGGGGCCCGTCTCTCACAGCCTTCCATCTCCTCCTGACATTCTTGAGCCAAACCTCTCCTGACCAGGCCCTCCAGATGCTTAACAGGATTATCTGCCTAACAGCACAGCCCTCCCAGGCGGGTGATTTTATCCAGGGAGAAGCGAGGGCAGGGACAAGCATGAAGGCACATTTTCCCAGAGGCCAGCCGACACCCTCTGGAGCTGAGGCAGGGTGTGGTGGGGGGCCGGGCACAGAGGACTCAGGTGGCCACCCCTCCTCGGGCCCACTCTCTTGATAAGTCTGACTCGGAGCAAGGCCGCCGCCGCAAAGCCCGGTTTTGCACGGGGACCTCAGCAACTGGCAGAGGCCGCGGTGCTGTGGGGTGGAGAGGAGCAGTGGGGGCGGAAGGGGGAGGCGCGGGGGTTGGGAAATCCACCTGGATGCCATCAGTCTTGCCAGAGTAAACAGAGCTGACAGGAGTGCTTGCCGGCAGCCTGGTACAGGTTAGGGGGGGGTCACCGGAGCGGCCTGGTGACCCGCTTGCCTGAAGGTAGAGACGCTCTGGAATCTGTCACAAAGGACAGAGCTGAAAGCTCATTCCTCGTGGAATGAACCCGTTTCCTGGCATTCCACACAACGGGGAGTGAGGACGCTTTTAAAAATGTCTTAAATGTAAATCTGAGCTGGGATCAAATACACACATTTAAAGCAAAACAAACAAAAAAGATCCACCCTCGCCAACCTCAAAGTAGGATCCACAGTCTAGATGTCACTAGCCATAAAAAATACCCTTTCAAAGCTCTGTCTCGGTTTTCTGGAAGCTTGAGGGCTTAGAAAGTATAGCTGGTCTTAGCAGGAGAACCTTAATGATCTAGAACTTTCCATCACAACAGCAGGGCCGACCTTGAACAAAGGTCTTTTATGAATATCCTATAATATGGGGGATGGCAATTGCTCTGTGTCTCTTCCTAAGAGCAAAACCCTGCAAACGCTCACTTCTTCTTAGTGTGACTATGAAAGTGACAGCAGTGGCATAGTTAGCATACTTCCCAGGACTCTCCCACAGCCTAGACCGAGTGGGACAGAAATTGTGAAAAAAAGAGTTTGAGTAACTCACAAGGAATTTTGAATCATCGGAAGCACCAGCAAGACGATTGTTAATCCCTCCCTTCAGCAGGCTCCAAGGGTCTGTTAAGTGCCTGGAACGGGCCAGAGTATCGGATGAGGGGGGGGCACCCAGACGTTAAAGTCACGGCCACGGTGACTTTAGCTCGAAAAGACACACAAACGGTTTCTTCCGAAGAAAACCAGTCACCACCTAACCCTGCCTGAGCCCTAGCAAGATGTCTGCTGATCTGTTTTGTGACCTTG
This sequence comes from Ailurus styani, assembly GCA_002007465.1. Taxonomy (NCBI): domain Eukaryota; kingdom Metazoa; phylum Chordata; class Mammalia; order Carnivora; family Ailuridae; genus Ailurus; species Ailurus styani. The sequence goes on from LNAC01000272.1 coordinate 575,759, forward strand.
GGCAAGTCACTTCACCAGCCTGAGTCTTGTTTCTTCACCTATAAAACAAAGATAGTAAAACCAGGGTGCCTTCGGGGTATTCCTGGCACTAATGAAGGCTTGTAAAGGGCTTTGAGATCCCCAGGATGAAAGTCTCTGCAGAACAGTAAAGCCTGATTATTACGCTTCGAACATGACGTTCCCATGAAAACCCTGGTCAGGCTCTTACCCCACCTCTCCGTGAAGATTTAATAGCAGAGGGTTGTAATAAGTTCGTAAAGGACAGAGACCTCCATTACCGATACAAAATATGCTGCAGCGAACTAGTATATTAAGGGCTATTATCATGAATAATTAAGGCCAGGTTCTACTTACAGATTAATGAATCAAGTATATGTTGTGATGTAGTGGATTTTCATTATGGCTTCCTCAACCAGCTCACGTCATGAAATTTATTTATACTCCTCGGGTCCTCCAGGTTGCGTGGATTAGCAGGTTTACCCCACAAAAGAGGTTGGCAAAGTAAACTTCTGAGGGATGCTTTCATGCCTACTGTAAGAAATAAACCCAATTAGAGGTCTCTTAGCACAGATGAAGAAGGTTCATTAATGATAATGAAGGGCTGACCTACCCTAGGCCCCTAAGTTTGTAATTAATCTTGTACAGACCTTCCAGCTTGCATATATTGAAGAATATCAAAGTCATGTACATTGCCCCAAGCTAACACACATGCACGTGGAAAGGAGAAGTGCCGGCTCATGCACAGACATTTTGGCTGATCTTGGACAAGGCGATGCTACATCTGATGGTGCATTTGCTTTACAAGGTGGAGCCATAATTGGATCAAATAAAAGCCTTTAGATAACTCATGGGGCCTAAATATAAAAATCCGTAATTTCTGAATTAAATGGCACTAAAAAAACAGATGTCCAAGGTAAAGGACAGAGTGTGGATTTTAAGAGATACAGCCAAGAGGAATTACAGACATTCACGTGAGTGTATTGATCAGTGGAATGACTTAGGCTCTAACTGTCCCAAAATGAGTTTCAGCAAATACCCTGAGTATTAGTGTTTACATCTTGTGCTCCTTTTTCTGGGATTTCCATCTTTTCCTGTGCTTTTAAAAATAATGCTGCCATTGGAATTAGCCAAGGAAAGGTAATTAGTAATGCCAGGGTGCGGGGACTGTATACAGTAAGAGAGGAAAGAGATTACTTGACTCTGGAGATAAGGGTCACTTTTAGATTTCTGGAATGCTATTTGAAAAGGAGAGGTCCTGGGTAACACAAGAGATGATGTGGGCGTGAGGTCCATCTGCGCAGCAGGGAGACTCATCGGCAGCTCAGCCTCGACGGGCCACATACTGAAAAAAATTATTGAGGCCATTAGGTTTATAGATAAGCAGGATAAACTTACTTTCAAGGGAACCTGGAATTCTTTTCCTGACTCAAAGCCAAGTCTTCCAAACATGCTGGGCAGTGGCATGCCTTGATGCCTTTGTTTACCAAGAACCTCCACCTACTCACCCCCTCCTCTGCCTGGGAAACTCCTAGTCATCTTTCAAGATGCCCGTCTAAATGCCTCTTGCTCTGTGAGCCTTCCTCGGTGTTTGCAGGTCAAAGTATACGCTTCCCTCTTGATGCTCTCACATACTCAGCTCACACCCTCTTGGATCGCGCAACATATCCCATGGGGAGCATGGCAGCAAACGCTTCCCCCTCGAAGTGTGAGCCTTGGAGCATGGCGGCCACATCTTACTCATCTTTGCTGTAGGTCTAGCAGCAGCAGTGATAGGACAAAGTGGTTCTGAGACATGTCCATTAATTTTAAACACAAATGCTTACCAACCAACATGGTACAGTCCCTGACCCATCACAGTACATTCTGGCTGTAAACAATCGTTAGGGCTGGTCTGGAATAGAGCCCTCCACAGACTGCATAACAGACACCAAGTGTTTATTAAAATAAATTCAACTGTAGTCGGAGTAACCAAGTAGGGCTTTTATGGCCCCAGGGCTAGGTATCCCCATTTTCCCACCTGTAAAATGGGAGAGTAATATCTTCACGATGTTGTTATAGATCTAAGATGAGGAGTCACGTGAGAGAGTGCTTCGTGCCTAATATAGGTTGATTGATTCTGAATGTGCCTGTGGTTAAAGTCACCAACTATTAAAGGCTCTAGAAAAGTGACCCTAAAGTCATCATTTTAAAAGGGATCATTATCTTCCAAGTCATTAGGGATCCTTTGGGGAGTTTAGCCTGGACCCCTTTCAGGGAAGGTCAGACTCAAGGGTCCCGGTGAAGTGGTGTTGCTGTGACCAGGTGGCCCAGCCTTAGGTCAAGGGAACTGGTCAATTTGGAGATAAGCAGTGCCTGGTGGGAAGCGGCCTGGCTCAGAGCTCTTTCAAGGACAGTGGCTCTCCGATTTTGCTGCACATTAGAGTCAGCTGGCGAGCTTTTAAGACTGCTGTTCAGGCTGTACCCCAGATAGATTAAATCAGAATCTCTAGGGGCGGGACCCAGACATGGGTATTTTCTAAAGCTCCCTTGGAATATTCCAATGGGCAGCCACGGTTGAGAGTCCGGAGCATAGAGGGTCACAGACCTCGATGCCCACAGAGGTGGCCCCGCCGGTTGCACGACCAGCCTGTTGTAAGACATTTGGGAGGAGTGAGGACTGTGGTCACCTGCAGAGCACCTGTCCTACTTGCAGATTTTCAACATTTAAAAAAGAACACACCATTTGAGCCAAATGAAACACAGCTGTGAGCTGGATTTGGCCCATGGGACATGGGTTTGCAAACCCTGCCGGGGCGAACACTGTCAGAGAGGCCACGATAGGTTCTGAGCGTCGGTGGAAGAAAGCCGGGCCTCAGGAAGGGCTGCAAAAGCCATCAGCTGGGTGCTTCCCAAGGCTTCCCCCTCCATCCCGTTCTCTTCCTCCCTCCAGCACTATCTCCCCAGATGCGACTGTTAATTGGCTTTTATTTATTTTACATGCTTTGACATTTCAGGTGCCTCGAAAAATGTATTTTAACATGCCGTCCCAGCAGAGGTTGAATTTCATCTTGGCAGAAAGTTCTTTGCACTGATTCCTGCTGACACGGCTCTGGTGGGAGCCCTGGGGCGGGTTCCCCTGTGTCGAGGGAAGGAAGCCCATCAGGCCGGCCAGGCGCCCCTCCTGCAGACTGGGCTGGGGTTCTGCTGGACCCCTCTCTTTTTGCAGACCGTCCTTGCCGCGTGGGGCGTTGCCTCCCTGGAAGAGGGCTGGCTTGTGCTTCGCTGCAGAAGCGGATTGGAGGTCCAAGCTCCTCTGTGTTCCTTTCGTTCTCTGGGTTCAGAAGTCGTTGGTTGACTAAACTGGGTGTGGCCTGGACAAGGCCAAACGTGTCGCATCGCATCTCCCTCCCGGCTCCTCCCCACCCGTGATTAGTAAGTCCTTCCAGTCCTACACCGAGGCCCCAGCAAAGCCCTAGATAGAGGCTGGCTTCGGCGGGACGGCCAGGACACAGACTGCACGAACCACATCCGCTTCCAGTCTGGCAAGTCCGCACTTCTTTCCAGAAACATCCCCCCTCGGCCCTGAGTGGCTATTCCTGTATCGGCTTTGCCTTCCACAAATGCCTTCCACAAAGGAAATCCCTCAGATCACTGACAATAAAGAGACAGGTACGGCGCCTAATGATCATTGCATAAGAATAAACCAGCACCCCCTGAACCAATGAATGAATAACACCTCACCTTGGCCTCTGGTTATCACGACTGATAGCAGAAAGATGAAGACGGCGTGGGGTTCGATTTTCGGTTTTCGGGGTCACTGAACATTTTTGAGCCCAGGGAACAGAGATGAACAAGTCAGTCCCTGCCCTCAGGGAGCTCTCTGCAGCATGGGGCACTCCAGGGGTGTCCAGTGTTCTAACAAAGGGGTGTGGGACTGGAGAAGGAAGTGACTAACTTTGCCTTGGGGCACAGGGAATGTCTCGGCAGAAGCTGGGACAGCAGGGCTGGGTCTCCAAGGCACTCCCTGTTCCCAGCAGGAGCCTGACTCTAAGTTGGGGACAATGTCTGCCCTCAGGGGAGAGTCGGAGTTGGGCCCCTAGCCTGGTTTCCCAGCTGCTGTTTCCCAGACAGCCTTCACTGGGGAGGAGAGGGAATCACAGCCTTACCTTTAAAGGCCAGTCCTCTCCCTCCCATCACCCGGCTCCCTCCCTCATCCTCCTCCCCCATCACTTGGGGTCCCAAGAACCCAGTGAGGATTAATAACTCACAAACAAAATGGCAGAACCTAAGAAAAGCTGGGAATGAAAGTTGTGGTATGCCGAGGTGTGTGTGTGCAGGGGCCGGGGTTGGGGGGGGGGTTGGGTGTCGGTGGGAGAGGTCCAATCCACCAGATTGGGGTCTCTTTTTTTAAAAAACAAGATTTTTATTTAATTATTTGACACAGAGAGGGACAGCAAGAGAGGGAACACAAGCTGGGGGAGTGGGAGAGGGAGAAGTAGGCTTCCTGTTGAGCAGGGAACCCAACGCGGGCCTTGATGCAGGACCCTGGGATCATGACCTGAGCCAAAGGCAGACGCTTAAGGACGGAGCAACCCAGGCTCCCCCAGATTGTGGTCTTTTATCGCTGATGTTGTTTAAAATTGTTGGTGCATGGAGATACTAAGAAACAGACTTTGTGTCAACTCAAAGGCAAACAAATAAGCAGATAGACCTAGTTTTGTTATGTTTAAAAATTGTCTAGAGATCACATGCTCCCTTATTCCATGCACCCCAGGGGACCCCTTCCCTGCTCCCTCCCCCGTTTGTTACCAAATAAAATAACTTCCTGTAAATTAAAAAAAAAAAAAAACCTGAAAATTCAAGAGCACTGTCCATGCCTCGGGGTTTCCAACAGGATCTGGATCTCCGTGTGCTTGGCAGCAGCCAGCAGGAGGAACTGGGACACGACTTGCTCACTTAACCTCCCTGAGGATATGGTGCTGTGAGGAGCCATCACGCCAATAGCCCAGCGGTTGCCCACCCCTATCTTGCTCTCCAGAAGCGAACCCCAGAGGCAATGGGATTGGGAAACAGGAGAGATGGGGGCGGGGGTGGGGGAGTCCAAGGAACCCGGTGTCTTCAGGATCAGGAATGGCAAGAAATCTCTAGGACTACTCAGACCCTCTCGGGAGGAGTGATCATCGTCTGATGAAGAGGTGAAGAAGCGTTCCCAAATGATAACAGCAAAATGTTTGTTTGGGCCCCCAAGTATAAAGTTATTGTTAAATAGACTCTAAAAAGTCTTTTTTTATATCAAGATTTTTTTATTTATTTGATATATATATAGAGAGATTACAAGTAGGCAGAGAGGCAGGCAGAGAGAGAGGGGGAAGCAGGCTCCCTGCTGAGCAGAGAGCCCGATTCGGGGCTCCATCCCAGAACCCTGAGATCATGACCTGAGCCGAAGGCAGAGGCTTTAACCCACTGAGCCACCCGACTCTAAAAAGTCTTATAGGACTTTATAGCCAGCAGGGCAGCTGGGTGGCTCAGTCAGTTAAGTGTCTTCCTTTGGCATAGATCATGATCTCAGTGTCCTGGGATGGAGCCCTGCTTCGGGCTCCCTGCCCAGTGGGGAGTCTACTTCTCCCTTTCTTTTTTTGCACACTCTCTTGCTCTCTCCCTTTCACTCAAATAAATAAATAAAATCTTAAAAAAAAGACTTTATAGCCAGAATGTTTAGATTTGAATATTATGAGCTTGGGCAAGTGGCTTAATCTCTCTATGCCTCAATTTCTCATTCTAAATTGGGGATAATAATAGTACCTAGCATATTGGGTTGCCATGAGGATTAAGTAAGTTAATACACAGAACACACTTGCTGTGGAGCCTGCAAGAAACTATTCTTGCTAGCGAAGACCACCCTCACTAACGTGTTGAAGTCCGGTGTCCTTACCTGCTCAGTGATGTGGGGTCTCTGAATTCTCTCCCAGATGAAATATTTAGGGAAATAAAAATTTCTCTAGGAACGTATGCTGCTTTTCAAGAAGCACCTTCTCTTGAAGTTACTGAGCTTCCTCAAGAGCTGAGCGCCTCTGGTTAGCAGAAACGTGTACTTTTATGGTAGGAATACAGCAAAGGGAGTATTATTGCAGGAATAGGGCAGAAAGAGTGGGGCCTCTAGACATCTCTGCCTCATTCTGTAGTTTGCTCCTGGTTTCCATTTCCTGTACATCAGAGTGTCATCACAGAAAATGGAGTGTCCCCCTCAATTTTACATTACATTCCTTTAGAAAAGTGCAAATTGTTTCCTTATTACAAAAGCACTGCACAGCGCTTGCAGAAAAAACAGCTTGAAAGGAAAAAAAACCCATCTAATTCTCATCACCCAGAGACATCTTCTGTAACCCCAGGTGTACAGCTTTCTGGATCTTTTATATCACAGATACAGCTTAAAAAACACTTGGCTCACCAGCTATATAATTTTGTAACCTGTATTTTCCATTTGACTGTATATCATGAGCATCTTTCCATGGCAGTAAATATTAATTCTACAACATCATTTTGAATGGCTGAGGAGCATCTCATTTGATAGTCGGACCATCTTGCCGTACAACTCTTAGTTTCTTTTTTTTTTTTTTTAAAGAGTTTATTTATTTGACAGAGAGAGAGAGAAATCACAAGTAGGCAGAGAGGCAGGCAGAGAGAGAGGAGGAAGCAGGCTCCCTGCTGAGCAGAGAGCCGGATTGGATTCGGGGCTCAATCCCAGGACCCTGAGATCATGACCTGAGCTGAAGGCGGAGGCTTAACCCACTGAGCCACCCAGGTGCTCCCAACTCTTACTGTTTCACACACAGCTCCTTTCTGATGTTGGAAATCTTAAACAGGATTGTTGATCAACCACCTGCAGGAGAGTTGCTTGGATGCACTCTTGACTCTTTCTTTTTTGGGGGGGAGGGGCAGAGGGAGAGAGAGACTCCCCAGCAGGCTCCACGCCCAGCACAGAGCTGACATGGGGTGGATCTCACCACCCAGAGATCATGACCAGAGCTGAAATCAAGAGTCAGACACTTAACTGAGCTGCCCAGGTGCCCCTTAACTATTTCTTTAGTATAAAATCATGTCAGTGATGTTGCAGGATCAAAGGATACACAAGGATACATACGCTTTAACGGTTTGAGATGAATATTGCCAGATCGTCTCTCTTCCTTCCAGGAAGTCTGCCTCTTATCTACCAAAGATTGTTTCTTAAAATTCTTTGCCAATTTTTTCAGCAAAAAAAAGTACCTTAGTTTAACTTCTACTTTTGATAGGTAATTAGATCGACTATTTTAAGTATATTTTCCGGCCACGTGTATTTCAGCTTGCAAGAGCCTCAGTTCAGGTCTTTAATCCACTTTTCTGTAAGCGTTGGTTTTTTTCTTTTGTTATAATTTGTGAAGTCTGAAAGAGTAAGGTTATTGACGCTACTGTATTTGTTGCAAATAGTGTTTTGAAGTTTACTCGTTCTCTTTCTCTTTTTAAGTTTCTCTTTAAGTTTTTTTTTTTTAAGACACATGGAGTCAAATCTATAATTTTCATTTTTAGTGTCGATCTTCACCCAAGAATACAGAGAAGGCCACTTACGTTTTCTTTTGGTAAGCTTTATGGTTACATTTAAAAATTGAGGGCGCCTGGGTGGCTCAGTGGGTTAAAGCCTCTGCTTTCGGCTCAGGTCATGATCTCAGGGTCCTGGGATCGAGGCCCGCATCGGGCTCCCTGCTCAGCGGGGAGCCTGCTTCCCCCTCTCTCTGTCTGCCTCTCTGCCTCCTTGTGATCTCTCTCCCTCTGTGAAATAAATAAATAAAATCTTAAAAAAAAAAGAATTTAAAAATTGATATCTGGTTAATATATCATATAATTTGCCATTTTAAAATGTAGAATTCAGTGGTTTTTAGCATATTCACAAGGTCATGCAACTATCATCACTGTCTAATTCCTAAACATTTTCATCACCACCCCCATAGAAACCCCACACCATTACCATCCCTCCGCATTCCTCCTTCTCTCAACCTTTGAACACCACTCATCTGCTTTCTGTCTCTATGGATTTGCCTATTCCGGATCTTTGGCGTAAATGAAACCATACACTATGTGGTCTTTTGTGTCTGGCTTCTTTCACTTAGCATCACGTTCCCAAGGTTCCTCCATGTTCTAGAATGGATCAGTATGTTGTTCCTTTTTTATAGTTTCCTACAAAAGAACATATAGAAAGTTTTTAAAGTTTCCATTGTATGGATATACATTTTCTTTATCCATTCATCAATTATTTTAATTTTATAATACACTTTCCAGTGCCTCCGTGGTTCTTAAAGTGGAGTCTTAGGACCTTCAACGTCGCCCGGGAACTTGTTCAAAATGCCAACTTTCAGGTCTCACCCAGACCTGAGGAATTATAACCGCTTGGTGGGGGGGATGGATTTAGCAAACTGTTTTTTAACAGGTTTTCCAGGTCATTCTGATGCATCCTTGTTTGAGAACCGCTAGTAACACTGCCACCCTTTCTTGGCTTTACTAGGTGTATAAATTCCTCTGGCCAAAGTCTAGTGTTTTGAAACATATATATCCAGGTTCTAATTTTATAAATTGTTAGTCTTCCAAAATCATCTTTCTTCCACACTTCTTTCATTGTTAGTTAGGGTCGATAGTTGATATTTAAATATTCCTCTCCTCTGCTTCTCTTGTTTATAAATTCAGTCTGGGGGTTTAGATGCAGATTCTTCTTCTTCAAAATGTAGATTCTCTTCAAGAAAAATGTGTTCACATTTGTATTTAATTGTACATTATTGAGAAGGTCATTTATTTAAGCTGGTGTTGGGGCTCATTGTAATTTCCCTCTCTGTGGGCTAGTTTCTTTCATATTCTGAATTGCTGTAGAACATAAAAACTACAATTCCCAGCATGCCCTGCTACCCAGGTTCCTTTGTCTCCATTGCTTCACGTCTGGGGACCACAACTCAGGATATCCAGTATTTGTCACAATGTGTCTGACCTCCTTCTGCCAGGGTGGTCCTTCTCTGTGTCGAGATGGTTATACTGGGTGGGGTGGTGGGGCAGGCATGGTACCCAAAACATAGAGGACTAGCTGCCTGGTTTTCCGGTGATGATAAAGAAGCCACAGCTATCTCCCTTTCTTCTGCTGGTCTCTGTTTCGAGATGTGAAACCAGATCATTCCCTGAGCTAAAAAATGACAATAAGTTTATGAGATTTTTGCTCTGTCTCCCTTATTGTTTAATATCAGTTTTCCTGAGATTTTGTCTTCTTCTTGAGGCAAGGGGTGTCTTAGTTTTTATTTCCCTGTGTCTTCTTGGGCATGTTAGTGGCAGGTTGAGAGAGTGTTGGTGTGGTGACCGCACACCAGTTTGAAATAAACCAGCACGTTCACTTCAGGGCCTGCGTCTCGGGAGAAAGTCTCTGTACCTCAGGTTCACTTTGGTTTAAGAAATCACATTTGAGGTGGGCACCTAGCTGGCTCAATTGGTAGAGCATGTGACTCTTGATCTCAGGGTTGTGAGTTCAAGCCCCACGTTGGGTATGGAGCCTACTAAAAAAAAAAAAAAAAGATAAAAAATCACAGTTAGTAAAATGGAAAGAGATAGTACAACATGAAAAGAGGTCTTCGGAATCCCAGAATTCCATTGGCAAGAAGCACACAAAATTACGGAACTGCAAACCCAGGTCACCTTTCATGGAAAAGGAAGACACACTTGGAGGTGGGACCAAGAGCCATGAGAATCACTCCCAACCAGATATAGGACTGAATCCTAGTCGGGGAACTTCCAACATTTGTCCAGTTGCATTTTAGGACTGCTACTGGCCAGTGGCTCTGGGGTTACCCTCTTTCCAACAGATGAACCTCTGGTGGCCACCTGGGCCCGTCCCATTGCATGTTGGATGTGTGTGTTGTGAGGAAGGGGGATGGTGCAGATAACTGGGATCTTTAGCTCATAGTGAGAGAATGTGCATTCAAGGACTATCCCCGAGGAGCTTCGTCTGACCCTGAACTTGATTCAGCTAATGAGATTCTGGGATTTGAGCTGATGCTTACATGGGCGAGAATTCCGGTGGCCTTGGAAGGGGATAACTGGCTTATGGGAAGCCAGTTACATATGGGAAGAATGTAAATAATTTGTGCTTTGGAAATGGACTTTGATGGTTTTAAAAATATATCCATGAGTTCTTTGATATTTCTCCTTTAAGGGGTGGATGTTAATTCCCCTCCCCTTGGGGTGTGGGCTGGACTTCATGACTCGTTTCTGATGAATATGGTAGGAAAGACGATGTGGGACTTCTGAGACTGAGTGATAAAAAACACTGAGGCTGTTCCTTCCACTCCTTCTCACTTGCTCTGGGGGATGTCACCCACCATATTGTGAGGACACTCAAGCAATCCTACAGAGAGATTCACATAGGGAGGAACGTAGGCCTCCTTCCCACAGGCATGTGACAAAGTCATACTGGGGTGGAACCTCCAGACCCAGGTAAGCCTTCAGGTGACTGCAGTTCTTGCTGACATCTTGCTTGCAACCTCATGAAAGAATCTGAGTAGGACTGCTTGGCTAAGTCGCTCCTTGATTCCTGACCTGAGGAAGCTCCAAGATGATAAATGGTTGCTCTTTAAAACCACTATGTTTTGGGATAGTTTGTTACACAGCAACAGATAACTAACACACGGGTACCCTGGCATTGTGGCAGAGCTTGATTCCCGATACCTTTTGTTTATTTATTTATTTTTAGAGAGTGAGAGCACATGAGCAGCAGGGGGAGAAGGGGAGAGAGAATCTTAAGCGGGCTCCACGCCCAGCATGGACCCTGATGCGAGGCTCGATCTCATTACCCTGAGATCATGACCTGAGTTGAAATCAAGAGTTGGATGCTTAACTAACTGAGCCACCCAGCTGCCCCAGTTCCTGATTCCTTTTGATCCTTGACATGGAAGGAAGAATCCAGGCCAAGAGACAGAGCAGGTGACAGAGATATGCCCAGAGAGAGGTACCTGTGTCATAACTGAAACACGCAGTAAATCTTTACAGACTGAAAACTTGCACAGTTAGCACCCAAATCAAGAAACAGTTTACTGTTGGCACCCCAGAACCTCCCCTCATGTTCCCCTGCAGTCCTTATGCTTCTAAGGGAAGTCACTATCTCGACCTCTAATAGCAAACACTAGTGTTGCCTCTTATTGAACTTTACCTAAAGGGGATTATACTCTTTTGTGCCTGGCGTCTTTTACTCAACATTGTGTTCATGACATATATCCAAATTGTTGCCTGTAGTGGTAGATTGTTCATTGTAATTTCCCTGTAGTATTCTTTTTTTTTTTTTTAAAGATTTTATTTATTTATTTCACAGCGGGAGAGAGATCACAAGGAGGCAGAGAGGCAGGCAGAGAGAGAGAGGGGGAAGCAGGCTCCCTGCCAAGCAGAGAGCCCGATGCGGGCCTCGATCCCAGGACCCTGAGATCATGACCTGGGCCGAAAGCAGAGGCTTTAACCCACTGAGCCACCCAGGCGCCCTCCCTGTAGTATTCTATTGTGTGAAATCCTACAATTTATTATCCGTTCTGCTAGTAGTGGGCATCTGGATGATTTTCAGCTTCAGATTATTATAGAGTCCAATTAGGAACCCACAAAGATAAGTTTTATGATACACATGTGTAAAGATTGACAAGTGAACATGCAGGAGACTTCCCATAGCTTAATCTTTGGACATGCGAGAGAGGAAACGGAAGGTGGTAATAATTGAAATCTGGGTTCCCCAAAGCTAATCTGAATCACTTCTGAATCACAAAAGGGTTCCCATTGGACTGTTTCATGCTTGCATATTCACGCCTGCCTGCCATGTGCAAAGCTCTTGATAATATTATATGTCAATTATACCTTAATTAAAAAAAAATCTCTTGGGGGAGAGCCTGGTCCTATTCTCCAGGAGTTTTCTACAGCACAGAGTAAGATGGTTGGGCGAGGATCCACGTAGCTGGAATGCAGGGTAGAACTGTGTAGAAGCCACAGAGATACTTTAATGAAGGGAGTCAGGGACATTAAGGGGGGGGCTTCTTGGAATGTGGGTCTTGGATAATAGACATAATTAGATACTCAAAGTTGGGGCTGGGGTGGATAAAAGGACATCGCAGGGGGAGGAAATGGGAGGAGGAGAGTCAAAGAAGTTGACATTATTTATAGATAACCCACCTCATTAAAAATGATTTGAAGAATCTCAGGGGTGGGAAACACATCTTCATTCCAGCATCACCATTGTTAAAATGCATGAATAGCAATTTTTTTTCTCCTGAAAGGAAACCTCACTTCAGATGCCGTTTTCTTTTGAACCCAAGCTTATTTTATCAAAGATGGGTATGTTGGAAATAGAGACTTGGTTTAAGTTCAAAGATGCCAAGTTCATCCATTTAACCACGGAACAGTTCTTGCACGTGCAAGTCACTATCCCACACCCCTAGGGACGTGGGTGGGTGAGGGACGGCCCCAGACAGAGCAGTCCCCGGCAATTCTAATAATACGGCAATCCCCACAGAGCGGCTGTGAAATAATTAAGCAGCACATTCCTGGAGAGGACTTGCAACAGGGAGCTCGCTGAACCTGATGATGTCTGCATGGTGGGGGAGACATTTTCAAGTTGTTCTCAGCCTAGAAATTGTTCCTTTCACCAAAAAACCCCTCTTGGCTGTGGTGGTGGTCAGGGAGGCGGACTGCTGAAGGGAAGGAGTTTCTGGGCCAGGTATGTGGGGCACAAAGATGTGGCCCTGCTCGGGCCGCACAGGGGGCATCTGCGGGACTGTGTATGCACGGTCTGTGCAGTAGCTAGCCAGCCAGTGGGACAGGGCTAACCTGTGCTATATCGATGTGCTTCTAGTGTACACTCTGTGGGTACAGAGATACAGCCACCACTACTGCTATGACAACAACACAAACGGGGGGGGGGGTCCTCCCCATACAGTCTGTGTTGAATATGGCACAGAATAGGATCCAGAAAAGAACACCTGGGTGAAGTAAATCCAAGAAGAGGCCAAGAGAAGAAGAGGTTCAAACAGCACGTGCGAGACTCTTCTCTCCCCTGTGGAGCTGAGGGCCTCAGTGTGCAGAAGTGGACGTGGACATTATAGAGCATTTACATTATAGAAACACACACACACACACACACACACACACACACACACACACACACACCTGGCTGATTCTTCTGGAAGCTGCGATTATTTCAGTCCTCAGTAACAGGAGGTGCCTGGCTGAGACCAGCCCAAACGAGGAAGAGACTAAATACAGGAATTCTTCCTACTATCTTGAAAGTCTGAAAAAGCCTTCTCGGAACATTGCTGGACAAGGGGGACTGCAGCCCAGGGACCAGAGCCCATTGTGCAGACTGGATGCCCACAAGGGCTGCTCGGTCTGACCGGGATGGCGTCATGATGCGGCAACAAAGAAGCCCCCCACCCCCACCCCTGGTGTTCTCTCCTGGGATGTGTTCTGCCAAAACACCAGCTCTCCAAACACTGGGAGTCTGTGTGAAGGAAAAGCATCCTACCTCTCTCCTCCCTGGAGTTTTCAAAGTTATTTACTGAGTCCCACCTTGCCCAAGTCCCCCTGTGAATGCAGGGGGGACCTTGACCCGTTGGACATGCCCTTTGCCCGGGGCATTCATGGAAGGAACCTCTTCACCAGCAGCTGAGGGGCCTCTGTTGTCAGCACGACCAGACACCCAGGGCCCTCGGGGAGCATAAGGAATTCAGCTCCTCTCTCTACAGTTCGAGAAGCTAAGGGAAGCACTCATTCAAAACCCTACATTGCTGTCAACCCTACATTCCCAGTGGGCCTCCCCCACCCCTGCTCTAAGCAAAACAGCTCTGCCTTCTTTTTTTAATCAACGGCCTGCATCATGTAGTTGGGAACGAAGGGCAGAGATGCTGTGGCCCGTCCAGGTCCCCCTGATGGTCAGTGTCGGGCCCCAGCAAAAACAGCTCTTGTTCTGGACTCTTCCATCAGCTTTCTTGTGCCTAGTGCCCCCTTCTCCCACCCCCCAAACGTAACTGAAAACCTTCCAAGTGGTTGCCCTCAAATCTAAACAGAAAAGTAGAGTGGCGAAGAGCCCAGCCCTCCGCGAAAGGTGGGCCCGTGCTGCCGAGGCCAGTATCCTGTCGGGCAGGGGCTCGTGGTGACGGCTGTTCCTGAGAGAGGGCAGCTGGACGGGGAGGGTCCACTGGGGACAGCCCCAGGATGGAGACACTGGGCACTGGAATCCTCAGAAGGGTTTAATTCCCTCTCCCTCGGCCCTTTCTCCTGGTATTTCCTGAGGACAGTGTGGGGCCTGCAGCGACTAGCTCTGGGTCTGACTAAGCGTTTTCTCCTCGAGCAAGCTCCAACGCGGGCCTCATTCCTGGATGGGAGGAAGATCCGGCAGAGGCGCCTCGAGGAGGAGAGCTGGGGCTCTGGGCCCGAGGCCTGCGCGTCCTTCGGAGCGGGGGGAGCCCGAAGACGTGTGCCTGTCCATTGACAGGTGCAGGAGCTCAGCCTCGAGGCCCCAGGAGGGCTTCAGAAGCCAGAACGAGGTGAGAAGTCTCCCCCATGGCCAGAGACGAAGTTCCCCTCCAGGACCATTTCCCCCTCAATCGTGAGACGTTGGCTCTGGGAGGACCCCCCACGTGCCGTGGCATACGGGGGTCACAAAATCCCTTCATCTGAACCTCGACTTCGTGCAAGTCTGCCCATTTGTGCAAGTTTGGGGCCATTTGCAGAACTGCTATCGTTTGTGTACGCTGTGTATTTGTGAAGCAGCAAGACCTCAAAGTCAAAATGCCTTTTCTACTACTCTCTGGTGATAGAGAGACGAGAACAGTGGGGACGTGCACGGTGGGCCGTTGACAGGCTGGGGAAGACAGAGAGCCTTCCGGAGAGCTGGGAGTGTCCTAACCCCTTGGAGTGGGTGGGGGCACAGTGGGGCTTGTGCATGTGTAAAACCTAAACAGTCACCAAAGTGTACACTTAGGATTTGTGCATTTTACTTGACGCAAGTTATGCCTCCACATGAAAGAAAAGTTAGAATTTTAAACACCCTTTACATGGCTTCAATAAACCGGTAGTTTGGGAAGGGGGACTCTAATTTCCAGAAGCTCCAACATACGAGCTTACATATTTCAAGCCATCTCTGGGCCCCGTTCCTCCAGTACCTTCTGTGCCCCAGAGCTCTTACCTCATAGAACATGACCAGCTTTCAAGGGTCAGAGACGATTTTTCTCCATTTGTCATTCTTGTCCGTGGCAAATGTGGACATGTCATTCGGAATGTAGCACGGAGGCCCTGATGAAATTGGAAAAGCATGTGGAGATAAAAATCATTCTGGGATGAATCCAGACACTTCCTGCCACTCTCCAGATGTCACAGGGCTGGCAGCCACCCTCCCGGGGGAAGTGATTCAGCCAGCCCCGGCCAGATGTGTAGGAAGCCGCCTTGGACCCACACGCCAACACTGTCCTGATTGTGCAGAGCAGATGCTTTCAGTCAAGAGTGAAAAATGCAGGCAGGGGCACATGCCAGGAGGCTTTCAGGCATGGCTTCCCCCCCGCCCACCCCGTCAGCCTGCAGCGCAAGGCACTGATCCGTCCAGTCGGCAGATGTATGTCACCGCGACGCAGGCCGAGGCTGGTTAAGCAGCCACGGAGCCCAGTGACCTCATGCATGCACTCAGCCCTTCCTGGGAACCTCGCGCCGCAGGTGTCACACCATGGGACGTGCAACTGCTCCGTGCTGAGCCTGCCCGCCACACCTGCCCTTGAACTGCGCCGAGGGGCAGGAACTCCCTTTCTCCCCACCCGCCTGAGCAGCACGCCGGTGCCCGGATGTAGACATCATGCTCCGTGTCATTTTGAGTCCTCTTAAATGCAGCTGCATCAGGTTGTTTGGGGAACCCCGTCTCGTCCCCAGGGTCTCTGTCTCCTGCTCTGGCTTTCCAGGGGCCCAGGCAGCACCCCCACCAGGTCTCCCACCGGCTCCTGCCCCTCCTGTGTATAGAGCACCCGGAATGCGGATTTTCTCCAAATGTTCTAGACTCCCTGAGAAAGCCTTTGCAAGAATCCTGCCTGCTCTGATGAAAGGCAGGGAAAGGTGCATGTGTACTTGCTCACGAGCACACGTGTGCATGTGTGTACACACACATTTCTAGGAGAACAAACAGCCAGCCACGTGTGATGTCTCTTGGAAAGAGATGGACATGAGGCAAGGACAGAGACATGGTAGATGAAGCCAGAAGGCCTTGCAGGAAAGCCTCTGTGCGCCCACGATCCCTCCGTTGGCCAACAGCAGCCAACACTGCCCTGAAGCAGAAGTCATGGTACATAGTGCTCGTGGGCGAATATGGCTGGGCAGACGGAGAAACATTTCTCAACAGTTGTTCCCACCAATTGCTTAGAAACCAGGCCTTGGAGAGCTCCCCCTCCCCCGCCACCGGCCCCAGTGCTTTTCCCTGCAGACCTCCCAGCCTCTGAGGAATTTACGGATGGCCCAGAAGGACTCCATTTCCCTGGGCATCTACAGAACACAGAGGCTGTCATTTTTGGCAAAGGCGTGCACCTGTTCTCTTTCCACCCAGACACCAGGAAAGCCAAAATGACTTCAATCATCACTCCACCTCATCAAAAAACTATTGCCTTCCTGTCCACACAGAGATCTCACTTTATAATCATGGCTCTGGTTGCTTCAAACCTGATCTTCAGAATGGCAAGCCCAGAGGGACCACCTCGCCTGTAACATGTCCCTTCCCTAGGTGTGAGCAGTACACACTTGGGCTGTGGAAATAGACCTATCTGCCAGTCCCTGTGTCAGTACCAAGCACTAAGAGCAGTTGCTAAAAAGTTGGCTGAACATCACATCTATGGGGCGGATCCCCTCCCCTCGCAGAGAGAATTCTCGGGGAAAGCAGCGGTCGTGATAATGCATACCTGTGGCTCATCACCAGTCATCCACTTGGCTGCAGAATTTGTTTTTGTGCTCATGCTGGAAGATGGGTCTGCCGAAGGCTGTGGGAAATCACAGCACTTTAGGTAAACTCAGTGTTCTTCCCCGTAAAGACCTGACTCAGACGGAAGTGGACGTGGGGTAGTCTCCTGTTCTGCGCCCTGCTCAGACCCGGACATCAAGAAGGCCCCTGAGTCTTTCCTGGGGAGGCCCAAGTGTCTTTGGCTGCCAGTGGGCTGCAGGAGGGGACGAGCCTTCCCTGTCCTGCCACCTGCCCCCATGCTCCCAGGTTGCTGCCTCCCCCTGACATTTGGTCTCCCGAAGAGCTTCTGCTTACGAGCATGGATTTCCGGGGGCCTCCAAAAGGGCAAAAAGAGGTGCCTGCCATTTTACCTCATGCTACCCTATTGGGTGGACTCAGTTCAGATGGCTCATTGTCTTTAGGGAAACAGACTAGAGGGCTGACTATAATGCCGGAAATTATGGGGGGAGTCAGTACCTGAGAAAGAATACTGGCCCTAGAGTGTGAGCGTCCCAAAGGCAGGGGTTTGATCGCTTCTCAGCCTTTTGGCTAAGATCAAGTCCAAAAGCAGGGGTTTGTCTGTTTCTCTAGCACCTGAAAGGGCACTGGGACATCACGGGCAGTCAATAAACATTTGTCAAAAGAATGAGGTGAATCAAGGACTCTAGACATTCTGTGACGCAGTTTTCTTAAAAACAGCAAACGAACGAGCAGGTGCACACACACACATACCCAGAAAAACCCCAAACAATAAACCCTCAAATCATTAACTCTTGATTTTCCAAGGAAATGGTAAAGAAGGTCTACTTGGGTTCACGTGTTCATTCAGCACATGTTTCTTGCACCCCATTCCTGGGCCAAGCCCGGGGCCCAGGACGTGTGGGGTTGGAGCTAAAGGGAGACTGTGAGCCCCCTGCCCGCTGGCCAGCCGAAGGGGCCTGAGGCTCACCCACACCGCGTGCTGAGTGCTCCCCAGGGCTGGAGACGGACTCAGGAGCCAGGGAGGGAGTGACTAACTTCTGACTTTGCCTGGAGGCCCCGGGGAAGGCTGGGACTTGAAGCCTCAACAGGAGTTCACATGCCTGGCAAGGGGCAGAGAGAGGGAAGGAGTCCAAATTCTCATCTTGGACCGTGGTTCCATCAGATTACACATTTACCAGAGTTGCTGACAAGGAGCCAAACGGACAAGCAAAAGTTGGCTCCTCTTGCCTGTTCTCTCTTCTCCCGAGAGAGATGCTAATGAACAGCAGTGGCCAAAAGGCAGGTGAGGGTCAGGAAGACATGGGGAGAAAGGGCCCCCGGAGAGCCAGCCCCTCTGTATCTGATGTCCAAGATGCAGACCGAAGTCCGAGAGCCACGTAGCTTTCCGCATCGGGATGCACCCTCTGAGGTCCCAGTGGCGACATCCACATGCTTATCACCCTGCAGAGAGCCAGCCACTGGGGGTTGCTGAACCAGGGCGACGGGCAGCATGGTAGACACGCAGTCCTGAGACAAAGGGTGCTCTTAACTGAGCGGGTGCTCCTGAAAACCTCCTGCCCGTTAATTGCCAGGGAGTGGAATATGCCAAGGTATCTTAATTCAAATCTTACCTCACCATCCTAGGGACCTTTTGTTGCTGTAAGTAAGGATGGTCCTCGGTTCCAAGAAGAAAATTAAAGGCTGCTCCCGAGATGAGCACAGTCATTTGGATGAAAGAAAACACACGGTTGTGTTGAGAGATCAGATCTTGACAAGACGGGGCACCACCTTCTGCCCAGAGAGGATCGGGCCACAGGACGTGAAACTCGAATTCAAGCGAGAATCCTCTGCCCCTGTTCTAGCACCTCTAGCTGGTGATCTTGACACGCATTGCGGGCGCTAATTAGTTCTTGCAGCCATTGCTATGTGTGTGTACGGTATATGCCCATTTTCCAGATGGGAAAACTGACAAGGAGCACATGGACAGGAAAGATGTTCTTGGAGGGAAAAGATACTGTCTGTGCTTAGCCGTGTTTGCCCAGGGAGACCTGTGCCTTGTTCCTTTTGCCCAGGGGGCTCAGTTTGCTGCTCAGCCCAGAGGGTGTGGTTCCACTATCTGCCCCGACATTGAAATAAAAGTGGCAAAAGACTAGGTTGGAAGCTAACTGCTCATCCGAGTGCTGCTTTTGAAGAATAATGCCTTGGTTTGGGGCCTGCCCTCTGAAGGCAGCCTCCATGGGTTTGAACCCAGGCTCTGGCACTTACCATCTGTGTGACTTTCATAAGTTTCTACAGGAGGAGATTAGGCCCTGGTTTCCTCAGCTGAGTCCCAGCCTTGATGGCCATAATAATCCTTTTCTTTTTAAAAAGATTTTATTTATTTATTTGATGCAGAGAGAGAGACAGTGAGAGAGGGAATACAAGCAGGGGGAGAGGGAGAAGCAGGCTTCCCACCGAGCAGGGAGCCCGATGTGGGGCTCAAACCCAGTACCCTAGGATCACGACCTGAGCCGAAGGCAGATACTTAACGACTAGGCCACCCAAGCGCCCCATAACAATCCTTTTCTGAAAGGATCGAAGAGGCTTCCCTGAGTACTTGTGAAGCTTCTGCTTCACAACACCTGACCCACACTAAAAGTTAAGCACGAGGTTGGCCCCTACAGAGGTGCTAGGATTTGACTGCATTCCATCTACAAAATGGTGGGTTCGTACGGCAGCTCGTTCTAATTTGTTTATGATAAAGAAAGGGTTTTATTTAAAGATCACTTAAAAAATTATTATATTTATCATATTTTCATATCTTACTCTTATTCCATTAGTTATTGCCACTAATGTTTATTACTTTATTACTGTATCTATAATACTGGTTTGGAATATACTTGTTTCTTGTTCACTCACTTATTTATTTATTTATTTATTTATTTTATTTTTTTTTTAAAAGATTTTATTTATTTATTTCACAGCGGGAGAGAGATCACANATATACTTGTTTCTTGTTCACTCACTTATTTATTTATTTATTTATTTATTTATTTATTTATTTTTAAAGATTTTATTTATTTATTTCACAGCGGGAGAGAGATCACAAGGAGGCAGAGAGGCAGGCAGAGAGAGAGGGGGAAGCAGGCTCCCTGCCAAGCAGAGAGCCCGATGCGGGCCTCGATCCCAGGACCCTGAGATCATGACCTGGGCCGAAAGCAGAGGCTTTAACCCACTGAGCCACCCAGGCGCCCTCACTCACTTATTTAAATACACTTTAAAAGCAATGTGTAATTCCTCCCCCCCTTTTAAAAAAATTAATAATCATGTATCCCAGGACGGTGTTAGGTCTCATGTACCTGAATTGGTAAAACAAAAGCAGCAGCTAAGTAAGGAAGGGACCAAGGGGCCTGCCTTCTAGGCTGGACTAGGGCTGCTGGGGAAACTTTGGCAGAAAGTGTGGGTGTCCGCCCCTCCTACCCCAGCCCCAAGCCCCCAACACTGTCTATAAGGCCTGGAGGAGTATAGACCTGGCCTGTCCGGGGAGCAGGGGGTGGGGGATCTTCCCTCTTTGAAGGCAAGGGAAAGAGGCCTCAGGGGAAACCCTTGTCAAATTGGTGATGTGGGGTTCTTACGTACACCTGGCTCTTGCAGGGACCACTGAGCCCCTTGAACACCTGTCACAGCCGTGCCCAGGGTGTGGAGGAGCTGCATGGTAGGAGCTGTGGGTAGAGAGGGGGCAGGACCCACATCTCCATCCCTTGGGCCCTGGCCTGGGGTTTCTGTCTCACCTGCAGCACAAGATTGAGTCTGCGTGTGCCCGCGGGTCCAAGCGTTGGCCTGCCGAGGGGAGGTGCATTTGAGAGCCAGGGACCACACTGAGTGCGGCATCAGATATGTGCCAGGATGCTGGGCGCTGGGCAGGAAGATACAGGCCCAGAGTCGAAAGGGACCATCGATGGCAATGGGAGATGCCAGGAGGGAGCCCTCCCCTGGGGCCTCCTGAAGGCACCCCCTGCCCGTATCTAGGCGCGCAGGCCACATTATCACTGGGTCGGAGTGACGTCCCCCTTGCTAGCCCACATGAGATGACAGCTGCCTTCCACGTCTTCCCCTAGGCCCCAGCGCTGGCCTCGTTGTGCAAAGATGGAAGGAGAAGGAAGGAGCATGAGAGAGACCACCTAGAGCTGCAAGCAGACAAAACCACAGGCCTAGCCTTGCCTCAGGGAGAGCGGGAGAGGAACTCTGGGTATAATCATAGCACGAGTTACATAATGCTTACTTTGCGTACTTGGCACTCTCCTGGGGCTCTAACCGTAGCCACACTCCTGTGAGGTAAGTGCCGTCATTATCCCCATTTAACAGATGACAAAACGAGGGGCACAGAGAGGTTAAGTAACTTGCCCCTGGCTCTCAGCTAGTGAGAGCAGAGCTGGAATTCCAACCCAGGCAGCTGGCTCCAGGATCTGTCACTTTTCAGTGAACAAAACGGTGTCTTAAAAAATTGAAATAAGACTCTTCGAAGCAACAACGACGACAACAACAAAGAAGATGAACCGAAGCAAGAGCGGAGAAGTTATAGAACCAGAAGGACATCCCATCCAGGGTGCTACTGCCCAACAGGAAAACGGGGTTTGACAGAACATGCCTAATGACAAGTTTTCAGTAAATAAAACAATGCCCTGTTTACTTGCCCCAGTGAGCTGAGATCCCCCGATAAATGGCCTCCCCCCAGCCTTCTTTGTTCCTTCCTGCAAGCCTGTGAGGCAGGCACCGTCGGTATTCTTATCTTCTGGACAAGGAAACCAGGGTTCAGAGAGGTTCGACGAGCTCCCAGTGTCACCCAGCTACAAGGGGGGGGTGTTTGAAACTCATCCTTTTTGGTTTTAGAACTTGGGCTTCAAATGCCTTTGGTGCTGCAGGGGATGCTGAGCTGAAGCCAATGTGGGTTTTACCATGTTTGGGGTCTAGTGATGGGAGGGAGAATGTAGAACTTTCTACTAGAATGGGAGGGAGCAAGGTGGGAAGACCCAGGAGGTGGTGGGAATGCCACACGGGTTGGGCAGAAGGAAAAGAAACCCAAGACACACCTCTTTGAAGGACTTAGAAATGCCAGGACTGAGGACATTGCAGGACAATGACAGGGATGGCTAACATTTCCGGCCCTTTCACTATACGGATACAAAGGGAGCTCTGTATCGCTTCACAGTTACCGGAGGAGAGGGGGAATCACCTCCGTTCTTCCCCCAGTGCAATCCTTCTGCGAAAACTACCATCCATGGATTCACAGGATGCCTTGTCCACCATCACGGCATTTCACACAGCATTGCTTCTGATCAAGGAACTCACTTCAGAGCAAATTATGTGTGGTGATGGCCCATGCTCATGGGATTCCGTGGTCCTACCATGTTCCCCACCATCCTGATGCAGTTGGCTTGGTAGACAGTGCCGTGGTACAGCATCAGTGCCGTGGAGTCCTAGGAAACATTCTCCAGAGGGCAATATATGCTCTGAATCAGTGTCCAGTTTGGGTGCTCTTTCTCTCATATCCAGGATTCACGGGTCCAGGAATCAAGGGATGGAAATGGGCGTGGCCCCATTCACTATTACCCCTAGTGGCTCACTAGCAAAATTTCTGCTTCCTGTCCTTGCAACCTTATGCTCTGTTGGCCTGGAAGTCTTGGTTGCAAAAGGAGGAATGCTTCCACCAAGAAGACACAGCAAAGATTCCATTGGGTCCAAAGATTTCATGTGCCACTGGAGTGGATATTAAAATTGCCACCGGGCCACTTTGGGCTCCTCATGCTTTTAAATCAATAGGCGAGGAAGGGAATTCCTGTGCTGGTGGGGGAAATTCTGACCACCAATGGGAAATCACCATTCCACAATGAAAGTAAGGAAGAGTGTGTATGGAACACGGGAAATCTCTTAGGTCATCTCTTACTATTGCAATGCCCTGTAATTAAGGTCAGTGGAAAACTGCAACAACACAACTGATTCAGGACTACTCATGGCCCAGCTCTTTCATGAATGAAGGTCTGGGTCTTCCCACCAGATAAAGAACCATGACCAACTGAGGTGCTTGCAGAAATCAAAGGCATGTGAAATGGGAAACTACTAACTATGACCTTATAACCAGTTACAGAACTGAGGATTTCTTTCTTATTTTGTTATGAATATGATTGTGGATGTGTATCATATAACACAAGATGGATGTAGTGACTTTATAGGATAGTATTTAGGTATTAAATTTTGTTTCCCAGCCTTATCGAGATATAACTGACCTATAACATTGTGCAAGTATCATTATCTTTATATCAGAGTATTTAAGATATGAGGCATCAAGGAAAAGAGTAAACATCATCCAAGGAGCTTGCACCCTCTCCTGGGGAAAGGTTTAGTGTGTTTTTGATTGTGTGAAGGATAGTTGTATCATGTGTCATCTCTTTATTCAGAAATGAAGTATGGTTTAATGCGATGTGTATGGGTGCCAAGTTGACAAGAGGTGGACTTGTGGTGGTTAATTTCATGTGCCAATTAGGCTGGGCCATGGTGCCCTGGTGTGTGGGCACACATTATTCTGGGTGGTTCTGTGAGAATGCTTTTGGATGAGATTAACAGTTAAATCAGTGAACTTTGAGTAAAATGTTATTTCCCTCCATAATGTGGGTGGACCTCATCTAATCAGTTGAAGGCCTCCAGAAACAAAGACCAGCCTCCCCTGAGCAGGAAGGAATTCTGCCAGCAGACAGACTTTTGAACTTGAACTTTGGGTCTTCCTTGGGTTGGATTTTGGACTTGTCAGCCTCCATAATTGCGTGTGCCAACTCCCTAAAATCTCTCTCTCTCTCTCTCTCTCTCTCTCTCTCTCTCTCTCTCTCCACACACACACACACACACACACACACACACACACACACACACACACCCCTTCTGTTTCTTTGGAAAACCCTGATTTATACAGTTACACCTCAGACTATGGGGCAAGCGGATCCTCCCTTCACCTACTGGATTCCGCATTCTCAAGTAGGTAAGTGGGGGTGGTGAGGGTCTTTAGAGCTATCCAAAGACATTCCTGTACAGCATGGTATATAAACACATTAAAACATAAGGAAGCAGGGCCTTGTTTCCACATCCTTCAATATGTCCAGCTAAGTCCCAACAAGGTATCTTTGGGTGCCCCTTCTCCCTGGGACCAGCCCTAGTGACTGAGTCCTTGCTGCTCCCTCCATGAACAGAGGATGTGTCCTGATGTTTAGCCCAGGTAGGCTCCTCCCTCAGAGATCACCCGGACCATCACTGTCAGTTCTCAGATGGGGAAACTGAGGCCCAGAGGAGGAAGAGACTTACCCAAGGTCATAAGTCAATTACATGAAGAGATCAGTGAATTACATATTAGAACTAAAAACTTGTGGCTGGGTTCTTGCTCTAGGGCCCTCGACATGGATCCACCATCCTGCTCATCTATTTTATCTCAGTTTCTATAGTTGTTTCCCTCAGGACAGGGCCCCTACACAGGAAAACACAGAGCTAGATGGGAGCTGATCCAGCCCTTTGTGGTCAAGGGGGTGAGATTTTAAAATATTCAAGGGACTGTTACTGATCTAAAACGCTTCACTGTCTCAGCAAGGTAAACACTTAGATTAACAGTGTGATAATGGGTTGTAATTCATAATGTCACAAGGTGGTTAACGAGAATTTGGAAACATAATCCATGACAAGTGCTCTTTAAATGGTTGTAAATCTGAACTAGGTTTCCTTTTGTGTTCTAATTGCAGAGGTGTTCAAAATTAGTCACACAGCACAGGAAAGATTTAACGCCATTTGGGCTATCACCAGAAATATATACAAAAAATTAAAAGGTTGTACTGACAGTTTAATTGATGATTGTGAAAGTTTGGGGTTCCACCATCTCTTAAATATCTTCCAGTGTAGCCACCTTAAAGGTGAAATCCAGGTAAGAGATTTTCTTGCGTTTCTCAGGCTCCTAGATTGAATAATCCTGGGAATTTCCTATTTTCCCCAAAACCTAACTGCTGAAATTCTAAGTTTACCAGACATTGTATGCTGTGAGAATTGTATTGAGTATTTTATCAAGTCAGAGTTGATGAGAGATATGATTAAAACATATATATGTAGTGTCCCAACTTAGAATAGGACAAAAGCTGTTAAAATCTTCAAGTAGTCCTACCATTTTCATTGCTATTGAAAATGTTTTAAAAGTTAGCATTTTTATCATGTATCTTTAGATTGAGAGGTATCCTTGTTGAGAATTTTCATCCCGTGGGAACTGTAGTGATGTACCCTTTATCATTCCTGATATTGGTTATTTGTGCCTTTTCTCTTTTTGTCCTGATTAACATTGCCAAGGGTTTATCAGTTTTATCGTTCTTTGTACAGACTCAACTTTGGGCTCTGCTGACCCTCTCAACTGTCCTTCAGCTCTTTATTTCACTAGTTTCTGCTCTTATCTGAATTCTTTCCTTAATTTAGTTCTTTCTCCAACTTTCCAAGATAAACACTCAAATAATTGACCTTCTGCTCTCCTAATATGTGCATTTAAAGCCATAAATTCCCTTCTAAACCCAGCATTAGCTGCAGCCCACGCACAGTGATGTCAGATATCACTTAGCATATACTTCAAAATATTTTACAGCTTCTACTGTGATTTCTTCTTTGGCTTATGGGTTATTTAGAAGAATATTCCTTAATTTCCAAATGTTTGTGGGGTTTTTAAAAAAGTTATATATGTATTACTGCTGTGTCAGTAATTTACTGTGATCTCAGAACGTAACCTGCACAATTTAAAAATTTTGAAATTTGGGAGCCTGGGTGGCTCAGT
>LNAC01000272.1:611472-622018 GCA_002007465.1 Ailurus styani
CCCCCGCCACCCACCGGGCTCTATTCTGGAGCGGATGGGACCGAGGTGCTAATTCACATCTCATGACAGCCAGGTCCTCGGATGGGTCCTCCAGGCCCAAGAAGTGCCCTGCCTACTTTACAATAGTCAAAAATAAATAAATAAATAAATAAATAAATAAAACAACCCCCCCCCCACTTCTCATAGTATTTTCTTTCACATCATCCTGCACTTGGAGTGCACACAGCTCAGAATAATTAGCTCCCAAGTCAGCCCCACTGCTGAGCCATCCCCCTTCCATGCAGCTAATAGACATTCCCCTGGCGAACGGTTAAGCAAGGGAGGGCTGAGGCAGCGACATGGAACGTGGAAGCTTCTTGAAGCCTCATAGGCAAAGCGCGAACCTCCTGGCTTCCCTCCCCCCTCCCCTCCCCTCCCCTCTTCTCTTGTTGGGGCTCTTAAAGTAGTCATGTCTTCTACGAAAGGCAAGGCCTGTCCGGACACGAAGCAGCCACGGAAGGTCCTCCAGGCAAGGTTTCCCATAGACAATTTGGCCAAATTCATAAATTAAGTTGAAAATTTGATCCTGTTTGCTGCCAAGCGGGGCTAATTAATTTCTGTAGAGACTGATGAACAGGAAGCACACTATTCATATTATTTCATCAACAATTAATTCACTAAGCTCAGATTCATTAGTTTCCTGGCATTCACCATCCTAAACAGTGTTGGAAGGTGTTTGTGGAGGGAGCCCGGCTATTTTAAGCCTCGTGGAGAACACCTGAGGCTTAGCTGTCTCCTTGCAGGTGACTTCACCCTCCCCTGGAGAGGACTCATTAGGGATTGCTTTGCAGCCCCGGGAGGCCAGGCCTGGGTGGTGCTCCATTCCTCCCTGGAATGTTCTGGAACTTTGCAGCCTCCCTGGCAGGGGGAAGTCCTGCTCTGGGCCTCATATTAATCGCTGCTGCACTAATGAGCTTCACAAATGCCCCAGGGTGCTCCCAGGGACAAGACGCTGGAAGAAGGGGCGCTCTAGCTCAGTCGGCTTCGGGTTGGTCTCCTCAGCCCCTCCTGCCCTCCTCAGACTCCCCCCAGAAGATGCCTTATGTTCTAGAGCAGAAGGTCCCCAAGTTAGAGCCATTCATGAGGCACCTGGAGCATTCATGTGTGCAGACTGGGAAGATGGAGGAAGAACAGTATAAATGCTCCACGAGAATGGTAAGCTCCACAGGGGTAGGGCCCCTACCTGTTTTACAACTGTATACCCAGCTCCTAACCCAGGTCCTGATGTATAGTAGGTGCTCAATAAATGTGAGGGACAGGAAGAAAGGGATGGAGGGAAGTAGGAAAGGAGGAAGGAAGGAAGGAAAGAAATATAATGACTAAGCCAAAAGCTGAGATGACTATGGGCTACCCCCAGATAGGAGAAATGGGGTGAGATGACAGTCAAAGCCATGCTGTGCAGTTGTACAGGTTGTGCACTGCATCTTTCTGAGGGCGCCATTCACACTTGTGTAACTAGATCTAGAATTATGCGTCTGCAACCTGCACAACTGTACACAGCATGGGGATAAACAGAACATTTCAGGCTGAGCACACAGCACATGCAAAGGCCTGGAAGTAAATAAGAAAAAAAAAAAGAGCATTGAGTGACCAAAAGCAGCTCAGATTAGCTAGAAATCACCTTGAGGGTGGAGATTGTATTTTCTTTTTTCTTTTTTTTTTTTTTAAAGATTTTATTTATTTATTTGACACAGAGAGAGGGATTACAAGTAGGCAGAGAGGCAGGCAGAGAGAGAGGAGAGAGGAGGAAGCAGGCTCTCTGCCGAGCAGAGAGCCCAATGTGGGCCTCGATCCCAGGACCCTGGGATCATGACCTGAGCCGAAGGCAGAGGCTTTAACCCACTGAGCCACCCAGGCGCCCGAGATTGTATTTTCTACTTCTCTGTATCTTCCACGTGGTACCTCACATGTAGTGGTAGGTGAGGGATGGTCCCTGAATTTATGTAAATCAAATAAACTTCAGGTTTCCTCCCAGAACAAAGAGAACCCAGGACTCCATGCTGATGTCCAGCCCTGTGATCATGCCCAGAACCATAAAGAGGGTGCTCACTCCACCAGGGTCTCAGACACAGGAGAAGAGAGGTCTATCACTTCCAGGCATGTGTTACAGGCCCAGGAGGATAAAGATAACTTTCAATGGTGCCTCATTTCCCTCTCTCCCTTTGGAACCACGACTTACAGGTAGCTCTACTCTGAATCTGTGCTCACTGTACGATCTCCTGGAGCCATAAAGGGCTGTAGAAACTGTCTTGTTCAGTCCCCATTTCACTCTGGAGGAGACAGCAGCCTGGAGGGGGAAGAAAGCCCACCCTGCTGGTTAACAAAGGAATCAGGGCTCCGAACTTATCCTTTGGAAGCTCCTGCCCATCAGAGGCCTCGGCAAACATTCCCCCCTCCCCTTCCAGCACCCACCTCCCCAAATGGCATGACCAGCCTGAAGGTGGCCAAGGTATGCTCATCTGTCCTGATCTGTTCTGAGTCCAAGTCAAGAGGTGCTGTCTGTTCTTGGGTCTTAAGGGACACTGTGAAGCTCCATTCTAGTCTTGTGGCTCCCTAGAGCCTTCTCCAGCAAAGAGCAGAGGCAAGGTGGACTGGCTGGCTGGGAGTCATATGAGAAAAGAAGGCAACATGGTTTGGAGAGAGCCCCATGCAACCTCTCCCCCCCATCCCCCATTCCCCCATGAAACTGCAAGTTGTGGGTCTGCACAGGACGGGAACTTTGCTTGCAAACCTGTCATGGGGACAACAGGCATCCTCACTCAGGCCAAGGAGAAGCCGTAAACAATCGTGCAAGGACTGGCTTCCATCAGCCAGCCATGGGCTTGCACACAGAGACGTGGTCAGGTTGGTTTACCTGGTGGGGCTCCACCCTCGTGAATGAGGACAGGCCAAGGAGAAGCCTCAGAGGGAGCCAGGAGGTTCTGGCTCTGCTTCTTGGCAGCACCCACACACTTGACATCCTCTGTGCTCATGAATTTCCTTTTTTGTCTGTACATAGTAAACGGCTGGGGTTACAGCAAGCTTTGGCCCATGGGGCGGGCAAGTCAGAGCCCTTGATGGCAGCCTTGCTCAGAAGCCCTGGCGCACTCAGACCCTGCATCACTGCGGAGAAACCACTCACTCTTTTCCCCAGGAGGGGTTTGCTCATTACTGATTCCCCCATCACCCCTGCGTGGTGCCAGGAACAGGATTTTATGGAGGCTCCAATATTCGAAACATTTTGCAAAAAATATGAAATAGTGCCCTCTTTCCAATCTCAAGCAGGAAGACAGGCTGTGTTTCAAAGCTGCAATACTTTACAGGTTGAAGGAAGATTCCAGGTTGAAGGAAGATTCCAGGTTGAAGGAAGATTCCAGGTTGAAGGAAGATTCCAGGTTGAAGGAAGATTCCAGGTTGAAGGAAGATTCCAGGTTGAAGGAAGATTCCAGGTTGAAGGAAGATTCCAGGTTGAAGGAAGATTCCAGGTTGAAGGAAGATTCCAGGTTGAAGGAAGATTCCAGGTTGAAGGAAGATTCCAGGTTGAAGGAAGATTCCAGGTTGAAGGAAGATTCCAGGTTGAAGGAAGATTCCAGGTTGAAGGAAGATTCCAGGTTGAAGGAGCAAAACACAGCACACTCAGCTTTTCAGGTACCCAGACCCCCTCTTTACAACTGTTACATTATGAAAGATCTGTGAAGATGGGGGAAGTTGGCATTCATGCTAGAAGCTGGCTAAGGGCACCAAACGAATGTCAGAAAACTTCAAGGAGTTTCTGTTAGATTGAGAATAAATGGTACAAAATGACAAAAAGAAAAGGCGCCCCAATTCAACCTATAACCAACAGAGCTTCCTGAGAAAGGAGCCAAACCTCAGGGGAGACGAGGGGCAGATGCTGGACATCGTGAATGTCTTCTAGTTTAAAGAGGCGGAAGGAGGAAGGAGAGGACAGCGCAGGGCTGGGGCCCAGGCTTAGAAGCAGCACTGAGCTCAAGGCTTGACAGATGGGGGAAGTGGGGAGGGAAGGTACCTTCTGAACAGCGAATGTCCCAGCAGCAGCCCCTGGAGGCAATTCAGGTAAATTTGAGGGCCTAAGAGCTGGAGGGTCTGCTGCAAAGGCGGCCTTGCATTCAGCCTCAGGCCCCTGGAGGCACCAGTGCGGTGGGAGCTGCCCCAAGGGCCTGGGTTCTGGGGTCCAGGGAGAGGCACACAGTGACAGCACTCGGGGAGGACTGTTTATGCCCTAAGACCAGAGCCCAGGTGGAGAATCTAGGAGCGGAAACAGAGCATTTTGCAAGAATCCGGCTCTCTCTCTGTATCCCTGGGTGGCTGGGCCACTGAACCCTCCCCTGTTTTAAGATCACATAGCAAACCAAGTCAAAGAACAATACCAAGGCCAAGAGGACAGGAGGGCAGATTCAAGAAGCGCTGAAAACCTGGGTTTTGTTTTTGTTTCGTGGAAGTGGGGAAAGAGGTCCCAAGAAAATTCTGATGGTCAAGGGTAAGAGATACCAAAGGGAAGGAAATCTATGGACAGTCTACAAAATACTGATGATGATCATCGCAATTAATCATAATTCTAGCAGCAGAAGCTAACATTTGTTATAAGTGACTAAATGCCAGTAGTCAAGTTCTAAGTGGTTTCATCCTCACAAAAAAGCCCCAGGCAACCTCTTAGTATTGCTATGCCCATTTCACGGATGTGCACATGGAGGCTTGGAGAGGCTGAGGAACTTGGAGGAGGTGGGAGGGCAAGAACACACTTCTGAAAAAATATTTACTGCAAAAAAAAAAAACCACATTTCACATGGTATCCGCTTTATTCTCTCTATAAAATTCAGGAATGCTTTCAAGACACAAAACCTGAATTAAGATGAAAGAAACATAGGAAGGAAGTAGGATGACATAACAATAAAACGATGTGAATCTAAAATGTTATGGTGGAATTTGAAGCCTTAGAAGCAGGAAAGAACAGAATTTACCCCGGAGAAAATGAAAATAGAATCCGTTTCTTCCTCTGCGGACGGCCTGGCCAGAAGGAGGGGCCAGGGGGGTGACGGTAAGGCTTAGAATCATTAGAGGCCCGGGGCCCACGACTTGATTCTTTCACTGGAAACATTTACACACTTTCATCTGCCTGGAAAGATCTGGATTTGATCCTGCCTAAAGAAAGATGATCAAACTAGATGACTTTGCTGGCTTTCCAGCCCCTCTGCTCTGCAAATTTCCCTTGTATCAAATCACATAAATGAATCCTATCAAAAGTTAGGTTTGAGGGATAGTGATTTTGGGGGTGGGGTGGGGGAGGTTTAGACTCTTAGGCCTATTTCCCTTTCTTGGATTAAATAAGAAGTCCAGTACCTTGCTTTTTCTATGGGGCCCCTGCCTCGCTGACTCTCAGTTGTGGTGCTTTGGGTAGGTCTCCCTTCCTTCCCCAGTTCCCAGGGTGGGGACTGACCATCTTCAGCTCTCTCTCCACCGGGGTGCATAAAACTGAGCTTCAGTAGCTTCTGGGCCTGGGGAGAGGTAACGCCCGAGAACAGAATCGGCACACTTGCAAGCACGGAGCTGGGCTGAGTCAACTAGACCATTGGGACCCTGCCGGCATCCAGGTGCACTGTCCACTTAGCCCGACTCCGCCAGGACAATCCAGGAACATATGCCAACAGATTCCCTTTCTGCTCAAGCCAGCTTGTAACTCAAAGAGCTCCAACTGATTCGGATGGGCAGAATGAATCAATAACGTGGTCTAAAGCTAACCTTACTTTTCTGAGAATCTGCGGGTGTTGAATGTAGCATTAATACTAGGCTCTGTGCTCACGAGAGCATTCTATCTTCAGGTACTTTTTAAGAACAATCAACAGAAGAAAAATCAATGAGCTGTATATAAATGGCAGGCATATAAACAAAAGTCCATTCATGTGTGCTTTTAGTATTTTAATAGTCTTGAGGGATGCCTTCCTCACCAGCTTACAGACCCTCAGGGCCTCAAAGACCAAAGGAAGGAGGAAGCTGCATGAGTTGAAAGCGACATGACTTGTTCCCCGACCCCAATGCCAAGCCCACCCAGTCTGAAGACGAGCCTGCTGGGTTTCCAAATGGGCAAGGTCTCTCGTAAGATGTCTATGGCCGTGCCAAGGGAGAAAGAGGAACAGAGGAGAAAATCTCTTTTGTTCATCTAACCAACATTCCCCCACCCTCTCCCTGTGCTCTGGCCTCACGGCCTCCTTCCAGTTCCCTAAGTGTGCTCTGCTTTTCCCTCCACTATATTTTCCTTCACAGCACCTACCTACCGCTGTAGGAAATAAAATGCTTATTGGTGTTCTTTGTTGAACATCGGGCTCTTTCTCAACAGTAAGGTCCGCGAGGCAGCGGCCACACAGGTTTTGGTCCCTACTCCAGACCAAGAGGCCAGGCAGCCTCACAACAAAGTGCTTGCTGAATTAACGAATGTAGGAATGAGTGCTTGTTGCTTTGGGGTTAAGAGGGACAAAGGAGTGAGTTTCTTCGTATGTTATTTTTGAACTGAGAATTTCTTTTACTTCTCAAGCTTTTTCTTTACTGGAAGTTTGCTATATTGGCAACAGTCTTTGATCTATTATTTCTTCAGAGGAGGGGGAGGAAGGTGGGCACACTCGGAGCCCAGTGGAGGGAGAAGGAGGGACTTGGGGCTCCCTAGAAACTAGTCCTGTGAGTTTATCTTTCTCTGGATGCTCGAGTGGGTTATTTGGCAGAGGGAATGAAAGGTGTGTTGACTGTACCTCCAGAAGCAAGTCTAACCTCTGAGCCAGAAGTCAGGTGATGGGGACTGGTCCATTATTCAAATTCCGATTTGGAATAAGAGAACATTAATACATCGACCCGACTTAGAACTTTCCAATTTTCCACTATCTGAAGATGCTGGAGAACTAGGAGGGGAATGGGAAACTCAGAAAAACAAGTTCTCTCACTCTCCCCCTCCTTTTAAATTAAGTAAATGCTGCTTCATCCATTGGGGACCAGTCTGTATCCATTACCATAGTGGATAATCATGTGAAGCATGATTATGCTACAGAATCAAGTCCGAAACCAGAAACAGAAACAGATGCGGGGTCCAGTCTTGCAGCTCAGGATAGCGACGGGCACCCTGCGTGGCAGGGCCTGGCTTGGCTCTCCGGCAGCACCTCCCGTCACCCCTGCTCCTGGGGGCCCCTGCCCTCTGCCCAACAGGCATTCTACACTCATATTTCACTCACGCCTGCACCCCACGGCCGCCCCTCCCCTCTCCCGCCCAACTCCCATTGATTCTTCAGGTCTTGCCTTACACATCTCTTCCGCTGGAAACCCTTTGTTAGACCCACGGTCTGAGCAAGGGCCCTGAGGTCAGGCCCCTCCCACAGGTGCTCCCAGGCCATCACACTCAGAGAGGGTCTCTCCCTCTCTTAGCTGTATGGAGTCCTTCACTGGCCAGTACTCAGCACTGTGCCCCTGGCCCAGGGTTTCAGTTAGTATTTCTGGAATACAGACCAGAGGGAAATAGGCCAAAATGTTCCAGTGGTTTTGCCGCGTCCGTGGGGCAACTCACACTGATGGGTGTTCCTTCTTCCTCCTTTTCTGTATTTTCCAAAATTTCTACAATAAGCCTGGATTACATTTACGATAGAGAACTGCAGCCACTGTGGGATCATAACATATCTGGAGAGGGCATGAATCGGTCTAAAATCAACCGGGTTTTCTTTTCTCATAGAAGGACAGCGGGATTTCATGCTTAGGTCCTTATCTGGGGAAAAAAACTCTATAAATCTGCGAGCGAGGGTCATGGGGCTGGCGGGCTCTGCAACGACGGTCTCCCATGGAGCCACAGACACTGGGGGAGCCACCCCCCTCCGGCAGGAACAGGCTTTTTGGGATCTCCAGCACCCCACTCAGGGCCTGGGTCACTGCAGGCACTTACACACGTGTTTGCTGAACTCCTTGGCATCAGTTTTAGGGGTGAAACGAGACTAGATGACGCAAAGAAAAGCACCCTGTGCTTTGTGCCATTGTTCTGGAAGTTTGGGGCACACAATAGGGGAAGTTTCACACTGTCACAGAAATAGGAGCACGCTGGCAGGCGTGTAAGTGCATAGTTTCACTCCACTTATCTAGAGGTATGCATGTGGTCTTGGGCTACGGCAGGAGCCCCACACTGTCATGGGCATGCCGCCTTCCACTGCCAAGGCACGCGGGACCGTTCCCACGGCACAAAGGTACATACCGGCATTAGAAACGGCCCTTGAAGAGCATCTCGTGACCTCTACCCTGTCCTTTTACAAAGAAGCACAATTCGGGAGGTCAGCGGAACTTCTTCAAATCATACAGCAATAACTGTAAAACCGTGATATATGATGAATAGAACAAAACAAATTGCAGGCTCCCGGCTCCCTCTGCCAAGGGGACTGTAACCGAGGGTCGACCTGACCCAATGAGATCAAGGAAGGTGGGGGAGTGAGCCCTATGGTGATTCCCAACAAACATTCTTTTCATCATTTTTTAATTGGTTCAGAAGAGCGATTACCCTCAGTTGTAGGAACCACTGATTTCTGAGCAAAGTCCACTGCCCAACCTTGCTAGGCAGAAAAGTATTCCTTAATAATTATTTTCCCCATGTATTGTTGCAAAGTGAGTTCAGAGCAAGCCCTCCCCAGCAAAACACACACACACACACACACACACACACACACACACACACACACACACACACACAGGGTTTCCTGTATCACTGGGTAGACTTGGTGCTTTCTGAAGGCAGGCTCCAACTTGTCCATTTCTGTACAGTCCTTGGGGCGATGCCTTTTCTGGATGGACGAACAAATGAATGAATAAGTGAATGAACAGTGAAGACTTCATAGTCAGGCTGTCCTACTTAACCATCAGTGTAGCACACCCATGTCTTGAGGCCAATTCTTATGATCCACACTGCAGATGCATTCGGTAGGACAGGAAGTAATTAAAATACACCCTAAGCATTGAGGGAACATTGTCAACGCTCATTTCTATAACCAACAAGCAAGGTGGAAACTGCATTCCCCCCCCCCCGGAAATGGGGGCATGCCGACAAGTGGGAGATGCAAAAATCTCTCAATATGTAAAATCTAGTCAGGAAGAAAGACACCACACCAAAGAGAAAGACGCCACACATTTGGATTTTTTTTTTGTGGGGGCGGTGGTGGTAGATTTTAGGCCCTTTATGATAGGACTTTGGTTTTGTCCCTTCAGTAATTGTCCTATCTTCCTTGCTCAGCCAGAAGCCTGCTTCTCCCTCTCCCACTCCCCCTGCTGGTGTTCACTCTTTCTCTGTGTTTCTTTCTGTCAAATAAATAAATAAAATCTTTTTTAAAAAATTCAGGCTATTATTTCTTTTAATGAGCAACATTTGGGGATATTATCCTACTCATCTGCACTTCTTGGAGACTACAAATTACCAGGACACAGCTCATGTCTAGACACCCGCAGGTGTCATTTGAATCACCGATTTAAGCTGTTTACACCCCACATTGTTTTATTTATCCTTCAACATCGCATCTCTGTTTAATTAAACTTGACTTTGGTCCTCCTGGCGCACGCCGGCGGGATCTCCATCCCAGCACAGAGGCGGTTTCGCCCTTTTGAATTCCATCTTCACCTCTGTCTGTTCTAGCACAAGAACACCCTGGCGGCCCCCAGTCCCGAGGGCTTGCTTTCCCCGAGTGCCCGAGTCCTGAAAACCACAGGCAGTTGCCAAGGATGCCTCCCATTTACAAGCTGTTCTCCTGCGAATGCTGATCTTCCCCAGACGCTAAATCATAATCTTCATGTTTTTCGTATTTCACATTCTAGCCACAATTTCAACATCCCATCCCCGTGACATTAGGGAATGATAAATCAGCAGGCGGGACAGCTCCCCTGTACAGACTGGTACGGGCGGACCGGGCTCTGCCAACGCCCTCGCTCCCGCCAGATGTCGGCGCCCGGCAGGTTAACCCTTTCCCACAGCTCTGCCCCCCGCCCTCCCAGAGCCAGGAGCTTCCCAGGGGGCTAATTTCAACAACATACAGTAGTTTTTAATTTCTTCTCTTTTCAAACTTTCCCCCCCTTTTTTTCCCTTTTCTTTCTTCTCCTGGCCTCGCTAGATCCAACAGTACTTTAAGGCAAATAAAAATGCTCTCGAACCACATGAGATCTAAACACTTTTTTTCTTAAAGGAGTCTGTATTACCATCATTTTGCTCTCTCCTCTTCACTGTGTATCATTAGAGGGGGAGGAAGGTAGAAAAGGATATTCTCAGGTAGACAAATACTGAATGCTAATGTTCTGTTGTTACCCTTTAAGCAGCTTTATTGAAGTATGATTTACATACCATGGAATTTGTCCATTTTACAGGACAATTCAATGATGTGGGATATATTTATAGAATTGTGCAACCATAGCCCTAATCTAATTTTAAGATGTTTCTACCACCCCTCCAACACAAACTCCTCAGCGCCCATTTGCAGTTTCTGCCTGCCACCCCCACCCCCGCTGCCCCGCCGCC
>LNAC01000272.1:622164-670745 GCA_002007465.1 Ailurus styani
CCCCGCCGCCCCCGCCAGCCCCAACCTCAGGTAACAGCTAATTTACCTTCTCTCTCCATGGGCATTTCATACAAATGGAATCCTGCAATAGGTGGTCTTTTGTGTCTGGCTTCTTTCACTTAGCCTAATGCTTTTGAAGTTCAGTGCTAATGGCTTTTATTAGTTGGCAAAGCCGTTTGGACTGGCCAAACTGTCCCAGAAGGCTATGTAATCTAATGTGTACATGCTAAGTGTGCTCTCAGAACCCGTGCTGCATAGACATGTACCCTGCCATAGAGTGAGCAACTCACTTTTCTGTGCAGGGTCAAGTTCTAAGGTGTCGCAGGGGAGGAGGGCCAGCGGAGGGCTGTTTGCAAACTCAAAGACTCTCTGTCACTAGTTGGTATTGGTTTTGAATTACAGAAAAATCCAATCCATCCAATTCACCTGTCCAGTTAGATGACAGATCAGGGCCAGGTACCTTACTAGAGAAACAGAAGGGCCTTTAAAAGTTTTCCCTTTCATGTTAAAGTACTTTGCATATGGAAATGACATGCTCGTGTCATTAACGTTAGCTAATATAGATCATTGAGGGAGCGAGAAAGAGAAAGTAAACACTGAACCAGAGGTCCAAGGCAAGCAGGAGGGAGAGGAGTGGGAAGGGGGCAGGTCTTCGGGGGAGCAGGGAAAGCTGTCCCTTCCCCAGCTCTTCGCACCTGCTAGTGATGGCTTCGCAGTTCTGTGGCTGCGCTTTCCAACTCTGCCCGTGGCCAATTCCCCATGGCTGCCCTGACAAGGAGCCCTTCTCCCACCTGAAGGCTGTGGCTGGAGCCCAGATCCACAGCCACAGCTGCGTGTCAGAACCGCTGTGGGGCTTTTAAACGACACCCAGGCCCAGGCTCACTCCTAAATCAGTTAGATCCAAGTGTCTGGAGATAGGGTCTGGGCATAAGTATGTTGGGAGACCTCCGCCAGGTAATTCTCACTCGGGGTTGGGCCAGAGAGCCCCAGGGCTGCGCAGACCAGCGCTTACCAAACTTCCACGCATGCAACTCACCCAAAGATCTTGTTAAGCTACAGATTCTGATTCAACAAGTCTGGGAAGCCGGAGGCTCCTCTGCTTTTAGAACAAGCTCCCAGGTGATGCTGATGCCATTGGGCCCCTGATCACACTCTGAAAGGTGAGGAGCCAGAGAAAAATCAGGGTTTCTGGCGAGCACGGGGTGTTCTATCATCCACGTCTGTTCCTGACCAGCAGCGTTAGCATCACCTGAGAACTTGCTGGAAACGCACTTCCTTGGGCCTTACCCCAGAGTCATTAAATCAGAAAGTCCAAGGGCAGGGCCCAGCCACACACTGTTTTCACAAGCTCTCCAGGTGATGCTGACGCAGGTTACGGTTTGAGAA
This sequence comes from Ailurus styani, assembly GCA_002007465.1. Taxonomy (NCBI): domain Eukaryota; kingdom Metazoa; phylum Chordata; class Mammalia; order Carnivora; family Ailuridae; genus Ailurus; species Ailurus styani. Next base: position 623,551 of record LNAC01000272.1, read on the forward strand.
CCACGGGTGCACTTGCTTTTCCTAAACATGCAATTGCCCCGATACACGTATTCCTCCTTCCTAGATGACTATTCTTCCCCCTGACCCTCCCGTCACCAAACTCCTATTCATCCCTCAAAACACATCTCTTCTGTGGTATTTGCCATGCTGTGTTGCACTGCTAAGTGTTTAAATACCGACTCTCCAGAACCCACTTTTATAGCTTTGGCCAGTTTCAAGCTCTCAGCGTGATGATGGTGAAGGCAGAGCTGGGACGAGATGCATGCTTGCTAGCAAGACACAGGCTCCTGCCAGCTCGCGCCAGCACACTGCCCCCTCTGTCCTAGACGTCCTTAACCCGCTGCAGTAAGTATTTTGGCTGGCTGGCTGACTTCTTGCTAGATGGTGAATTCTTTGAAGGCTGGTTCCGTGTCTGTCCTCTGTCTCCCTCCCCCATCTTCAAGTGGGGCCTGCATATAGAAAGTCTTTCCTGTATCTTTACCGAATTGAAACCGACCTCTGTTGTGACATCATCTACCCATACCACACAGGCGACCAAAATTGTCAAAACGAAAACTGTTTATTAGTGAGATCCTTGCTTAAACTTAAAACCCTAATTTTAGATGGTGCACAATGCCAGGTACCCTCCATACTTTATTTCAGGCTTTGGGCGTGAGCTATTAAATTAATTTGTGATGGGATCCCCGTTAGAAATCGCGTGAGTTAGAAGCACGGCGTTTGTTTAGTGGAAAGGGAGGCACGGAAGTGGAAGGCTGCAGATGGTGGCCTCACGGAGGAGGCCTCTCGGGGCCAGGGGACGTGCTCCTGGCTCTGCTGCCGACCTGGTCTAGGGCCCCCCACTCTGCACGCCCACCTGCAAAGGAAGGTGCTACAGGAGCTTTCTAGCTCTAAAGGTCTGTCTCTAGTGGGTAAATTCCAATTTAGGACTCCAAATATTGTCTACCCAGAGAAGAAAGCATCAATTCAGAAATGTTTTCTTCATTAAAAGAAAAAAAAGCCTCTCTGTTTTATGGAAAGGGTTAAGTATCTAATATGCCCTAAAGTGTTAAGGGCTTGGTATCTTGTCCTCCTTCCTCCTGATGAATTGCCTGACACTTCCCTGATCCTGCAGCTCCTTTCTTTCGAAAATAACATTTGGTTCTAGTCATGGCAGAAGCCTGGGCTTTGCTGATTTAAGGCTATGAAGGAATGTGACAGCAAATTTAAATACTTTCATATCTATAAAACACGGGGTCCTGAAACAAATATTAACAGAAAACGCTTCTTAGGTCCAACAGAGTTATCTCTAATCATCAGCAGTTCAGTTAGTATTTGTTTGTCTCTCATTCTCGTTAGCAACCACAAAACTCGGATGCAGTTACGATATTCTGTACTGCTGGACCATGTTAAGGGGGGACTGTAATTTCAAGGTTCAGACCTCCACGGATTAACTTTACAGTATGAACAATTAAGACACGCATTTTCTCTTATTAAGACAGGCTTCCATTTCAGGGATCACAGCGTTGATTCTGTAGAGAAAGAATTTATTGATAAGGTGTATTATGGTATTTAAAGGTTATTACAAGTAAACCATGGTGTCATTAAAAGAGGCTTTTCTCAAAAGACTCTCCGAGGAGGCTTAAATATTTTTGGCAAGTGGGAGTTTAGGGATAACTATTCCCTTGGCAATTCAAAAACATAAATTAGGATAATTGTTTCAGAAAATGGTTGGAGAAGGAGATGTGCTGGTAAGTCTGAGGTCCAATGAAGCAGTGTCTTTTTCAGATCGTGCTTTGACTCCAGAACCGTCCCCTTCTGTTCGTCAACACTTCCCCAGACCCACCGACTTCAAGATCGTCTGACTTATCCCTTCGTTTGGGTTGACAACTTGGGTTTCAACATTAGGTAGAGGAAAAAGAATAAAAGCTCATTCTGAATTTGAGCAAAGAACAAATTTCAGAAAACACCTCAGTGTTTTTTATTCATTTCAGTGTTTTTATTCATTTCCCACCGGGGGCTCCGGAACGCGTCAAACTGAAGGTGTAAAAACTGAATTACTTAGCTTACCCACGAAAATCAGTTTGGGGCTCCTGCCGTTCATTCCCCGGGATGCCATTCTCCCAGCTTCTCACTCCATCCAGAACGGTTTTCTTTCTTCCCTCTCCTTCACATCCCCTATCCAATCACGATATCCTGCCAACTATTGCTTGTAATGCATCTAGAATACGGCCCCTTGATTTTTCATTCCTTCTTAACTTGAGAGTGGATCATTCTCACCGGGGGAACTTTGTGAAAATGTACAACTCCAGCACTTTCCCCCCAAGATTCTGATGCAGGATGTCCATGGTGGGTCCCAAGAAGTCTGTATTTCCAACAATGCAGGCCGGTGATGTGGGGGCCGGCGGGGCTGAGCAATGGGAGCCAGGTTCAGAGGGAAGAAGCATGTTTCAGGCAGTGAGGCTGGGAGGGGGGATCCCCAGGCAGGAGGAAGCTGACAAGGAGAAACGGAAAGGACAGAGAGGCAGCGGGCAGCCTGATGGTGAGCTTCCATGTGGGGGCCTCCCAGATCCTGGGAAACAGGCCTGCTTTGGACAGGTGGGATCTGAGGGGCCCGTGAGTCTCAGCGGGACACATCATTTAGAAGCAGGAAATGAGGATCAGTAGCTGGGGAGCGAGGTCTGGGCTGGATGTGATCGTTTGCTCTCCGGGATGGAGCTTGCCAGCTGCCATGAGAAGGTTGTCAAGAGGGAACCCCATTTAAACAGCGACTGGGGAAGTTGAGCCAGCAGACAATATGGGAGGAAGAAAGAAAACTGCTGCGGAAAACCAGGACACCAAAGAGGGAGTGGTTAACTAGGTTATAGTCACCCTAGTATTTTTGGTGCCCTGAACAGAGCAGGGATATGAAAAATGTTTTTCCAATGGAATGGAGATGCTGCCAGGTCATGGAGGGTAAGAGCTATGGGGGGCTGTCCCCTGAAGCACTTAGAGGGTCCTTCTGGGACCCTGGCAAGGACGGCCTCAGTGGGGGAGTGGGCAGATTGCAGGTGGTTTCGGAGGAACTAATCGGTGGGGTGTCTCATCGGCAAGTGCTCAGGAAGCATCATCCAACGAGACGGGGCAGGGCAACGGGGGGGGGCGAGTCTGCTCTGAACACAGGGAGTGATAAGGAAGCAGAGAGGCAGGCTATTTGGTGTTTCCCTAGGGAGGTGACCCCCTCCCATCTGGGGTACATGGGCTTTTTTTTTTTTAAGATTTTATTTATTTGAGAGACAGAGAGCATGGGCAGGGGGAGTGGCAGAGGCAGAGGGAGAAGCAGGCTCCCCACTGAGCGGGGAGCCCGATGCGGGACTTGATCCCAGGACCCCAGGATCATGACCTGAGCTGAAGGCAGCTGCTTCACCGCTGGAGTCCCCCAGGCGCCCCTACGTGGGCTTTCAACACCTGAGCGGACAAGAGAGCTTCCCTCAAAGGCCTCCCATCTTTGTGCTCCTCTGGGTTGTTCGAAATGTGATGGTCAGGATTTCCTTTTTTAAAGAAACAGTTCCTCAAAAGGCTACGGTTAAAACCACCTTTGGTCTGAGTGTTTGGCCTCTGCTCTCCCGACCCAAGGGAATCGCGACCCAGTGTCGCCCGATCATGACACGTGTTCCCGGGCCCGGGGCCTCGTGCGCGCGCCCCCCAGCGACTAGCCGAGGCGGGGAGCTCCCTCTGCGCTCCCGCAGCGTCCCTCCTCCCGTCGGTGGTCACGCTGCGATTCCAGCCTGGCCGCGGCTGACTCAGAGGCCCCAGGACTGCGCCGGCCTGCCCCTGCTCCCGCGGCGCACATTCCAGAATGACATGACCACGTCTCCCCCCGAGCTCCTGACCTTTTCACATTCCAGGCTGTTCCCCCTAATTGAGGTGTGGTTTCTGCAGTCGCTCGAGGCAAAGCCCTTGCCGCTCCGTCCCCCCTGGCCCGCCCGCCCGCCTCGCCCCTTCTCCAGCCACACAGAGCTCGGGCCGCCGGCCGCCCACCTCCCGGAACCGCACACGCCTGGCCCGCACCGGGCCCGGGGGTGCGCCAGCATGCCCGCGCCCGCCTCGTGTGTGGTCGGCAGCTCCGCCCGGGGCCCCTGCCGGCTCCCAGATCACAGCCACTTAGAGCCGCGCCGGGCTGCCGGGCACTGTGGTAGGTGCCAGGTGGAGGGGGTCCCACGTCACCCGCCCCCCCGCCGCCAGCTCCATGCTCTCTCGTCCCCCGGGCACATGACGCAACCCTCCCTCGGAGGAGTAACTGCCAAGGCCACCTCCAGAGGGTGGGGGGGGGCAGGGCTGGCACTCAGCCGGCCTTCCTGCCCCCTCCGGCCGTCTCATTGCACCACCTCCTGGCACAAGGATGGAGTCACGGGCCCAGAGCCGGCAGGCTGGGAACGGGGACGTTCCAGCAGGGATTCAGACAGGAAGAATTAGGAGAGATGACTGCGTAAGGCCATCTGTCACCACGTTGCATGTTTGGGTGAGAATTCAATGATTTAGGGATGGATCTATTAAATCCAACCGAGCCAGCGGGATACATCTCCCCTTCGCTGTGTCTTTGTGCCCCTTCCATATTAGTGTTGAGCCAATAAGGGATTTCAAAAACCTCTATTTCTCACTGGAGATGCTACACGTGGCTTTCAGCACCAGATAGGAAGCCGTTGATCCAGAGACAAGGAAGATTTAGCTTGAAGGGAGGACAGAAAAGAAACAAGAGGGAGGGCGGGGAGCAGAAATCTTCATGTCAACACTGACCTCCCAGGCCACCCTTAGTCTGGTTCGTTCTGGAATCAAAGTAGAGCTGCATGGTCCACAGCCTGATACAAATCCGGGGAAGGTGTAGCTTAGAGTTACCCCCCATCCCTTTTTTGGGAGGAGGGGAGGGGATGCCAGCACATCTGGTCTCGGGAGCTATGGAGCCTCCCCCTGGCAGGCATCCTCCTGTCCAGAACCATGGTGCAGACTCCTGGCATCCTGGCCCGCCAGGGAGCCTCCCTCCGGTCCCAAGAGCAGACACCATTCAGAGCATTCAGCATCCTGGCTGCTGGGGGCCCGAGGGAATCCTCATCATCTCCACTCACCTTGCTCAGGAGATGGGGGCAGAGGAGGGATGAGCTGCAGCACACCTGTGCCCAATGGGGAAGGTATTCCCAAATTTTCCCTCCATCTAGAGTCCCTTGGGATTTTGAAGTGGAAAGCAGAGTAAGTTTATGAATCTGATGAAGATTTCCTAGTCTTTTTGTCAAGCAGTGAAGGTGTTCCTCAGGAGTCTCCCAGACAAGGTATAGGAAGATACCCCCAGAAGCAGCACCCAAGACACTCTCTTTCTTGAGTTGTTCTGGGGTCATGGATCCTAGTTGACCATCTAGCCCCTGACACCATGGTTCTACACCCAAGATTCACGACATCCCACCATGGGCTTCTAGGAACCCTCCTTAAGCATATGTAAGATTTCATGTGTTTTTTTTTCTCTGTAATTAACACCTGAGTCTCAAGGCACCTGTGGGCCAAGAGGCCACGTGCCATTTGCCTTGCGTTTCGGAGCCAATGGTCAGTGGGGTTGTTTGGAGATGGGAAACAGAAGGCTTTCAAGAGTCTTGGGTTTTAGTACAAAGTATGGTGTTTGGATGCTGTGTCTTCTCTTGTTGGGAGGTCCTTGGGGGTGAAGGTGTTGGCCTGGGATGCTTTTTCAGGTGCATTTAAAAAAATTCCAGTATAAATAACATACAGTGTTGTATTAGTTTCAGGTGTACAAAGATAGTGATTCAACAATTCTTTTACGCACTTCTCATCATGCTAAGTCTCCTCTTTAATCCCCATCACCTGTTTCACCCATTCCCCCGCTCACCTCCCCACTGGTGACCAGCAATTTGTTCTCTATAGTAAAGAGTCTGTTTCTTGGTTTGTCTCTTTTTCTCTTTCCAAGTTTGTTTCTTAAATTCCACATATGAGTGAAATCATATAGTATTTGTGTTTCTCTGGCTGACTTATTTCATTTAGCTTTATACTCTCTAGATCTATGCATGTGGTTACAAGTGGCAAAAGTCCATTTGTTTTTATGGCCGAGTAATATTCCACTATCTATATATCTTCTTTATCCATTCGTCTGTTGATGGACACTTGGTCTGTTTCCATAATTTGGCTATTGTAGATAATGTTGCTGTAAACATCGGGGAGCATGTATCTCTTTAAATTAGTGTTTTTGTATTCTCTGGGTAAATACCTAGTAGTTCGATCGCTGGATCACAGGATAGTTCTATTTGTAACTTTTTGAGGACCTTCCATACTGTTTTCCACAATGGCTGCACCAGTGTGCATTCCCACTAACAGTGCAAGAGGGCTCCTTTTTCTCCGTATCTTCGCCAACATTTGTTGTTTCTTCAGGGTGCACTTGGATAAGCTGATTTTCTGTTCTTTCAGGTCCAGGGAGGAGAAGGGAGGGGAGGGCCGGTAGTAGAAAAATGCTCTGAGAAATCCCACTCTCTTCACAATCAAGTTTCTTCAGAGAACTGCCTATCCCAGATTCTCTCCACTTCAGTTCCCTCATTCACCCCTTAAACCTCAGCAATTTGACCTCCTCTCACCTGTGTCCCCAAATTGCCCACCTCAGGTCACCACTGACCTCCAACTTAACTGTCCTTAAGACGCTTTTCAATTCCTACCTTACCTGACGTGCATACAGTTCTTTATATGGACCTGAATAACGAATCTTTATTCTTCTTCGTCAAAGCATGCACGATCTATAACACTATTAGCTATCATTCACAGACTCTCCAGAAAAAACAAAGAATCTTCACTAAATTTAACCACCAGTTCTGACCCTGCTAAATTGACTGGGTATCAATATTCAAACATCCCTTAAATAATTGTCAAGAACCCACTGGGTGCCCTTCACTGTACTGGGTCCTGATGATGTAACAGTCGGCCAGCCCATGGTGGCAAAGCAGCTTTCTAGATGCTGCAGGAAAGGAGTGAGCGGGTCTCGGTGCTCTTAGGAGAATCGCTCTGGGGTTGGGAATTCAGTTGTTCCTTCTGGAACTACACTACCCATCTGCCTGCTCCAGGCTCCCCAGAGACCTTAGTTTTCATGAGGTTAAGGCAATCACAAAGTACTTTTCCATTACACACACACACACACGAATCAGCAATAGTTCCAAAGTTGGGTTAAAATGACCAATAGGTCATCAATTTTCTAAAGTACTCAAGGGACCCCAAACAGATATACATATTGCATAAATTGGCCTGAAGGACTTAGAGACTCAGAAAATAAGAGTATAGTTGCACCTCCAACTTGCAAGTTTTCCAATCCACCAGAAAGAGGAGACCAACCACACAGCCACTGTGGACCTATGCAGGTGGAGAGGATGACTAATCAGGCAGTAACAGGATGACACAGGGATTTTCCCGTTGCCTTGGAATTACAGTTAAGTCAATAAGCCGCACAATCTAGAGAAGAGCCAGGGTCTTCCAGTGAGAGCCGCCACTGTCAGCAAGGCTTGCCGGGAGGAGGAAGGACCAATCCCATTCCCAGAGAGCTGCCGTCTCACTCCCAATAGAAAGAGCCACAAGAAGATCTGGTCTTAGGGGGTTGGGTATGCTTGGGACAGACCTTCCCTTCCCCATGTGCAAGGGGCGGATGGAGTACCCCCCTAAAGCCAGGTGATGGAAACTCCAAGAGAATCACCAGAGAGGATCTCAAGTTCTGGGCCAAGGGGGCTGGAGTGAGGGGGGTGGAGATCAGCTTGGGTTCCTGCTGAACCTACAGAACCTGTCAAACCTACAGGTGGTCAGTGGAGAAAAACCACAGGAGTGGAGGTGGGGAAAGTCCCCTGGGAAGAGCATCCTGGGAAGGCAGGAACTTCAAGTGTTGGCTTTTTGTCTTTTCAGGTCCTAGCAACCCACTTTTCCAAGTCCTCAAAATCTCCAGCCCCCTGCTCTGTTGATAAGAGGTCACACTGCACAACTCCTGGGGTGCTCCCACTAGACCACAGCGTGAATTGTGCAAATGGTGCACCATTGTGCAAAAATGCGCAATGGTGCGCAAATGGTGCACTGTGCCCACTGAGGAGGTGTTCAGCTGCAAGGAACGGTAAACCACAGGGGGCTTAATGCAAGATGGCATTTACTGGTCACTTAGTGAGAAGTCTGGAGCCAAGTAGCCCTAGGACCAGTGTGACAGCTCAGCCTTGCCATTGAAGACCTGGGCTCTGTTTTTATACTCTACCATTCTCAGCACATTGGTGTTGTGTCCATTGCTCATCTCCCTGCGGTTGCAAAAGGGCTGCTGTAGCTCTGTATATCATATTCTAACATCAGTGGGTGGCTCAAGGTGGAAAGAGAGGGGCAGAGACAGAAAGCTATGGACTGAGAATGGCTATGGCCCAGAACTCCTTTATGTCACATTGACCCAAACATCAGAGAACAGGATTGCCAACCATGGTGCATTGCCCTGAGGTCAGGGGCCCACCCGTGTCCTTTCACCAGTAGTAAATAGGCTGAGTACATTGGTTGAAGAGGCAATGGCTAGACCCTTGGATCTGCCTTTGGTGTCTTCTTAACCAAAATAGTACATAGGTTCATTTCATGTATTCCTTCCTTCACTCATGAGTTCAGTGACCATTTATAGGGTAACATCACATGGCAGACTCTGTGCCAGGTCCTGAAATCATGGGTCACCCTCTTTAACAACACGCTCAGGAACTTGCTGTCTCTTAGTCCTGTCCGTTTCTCTACCACCTCCTGACCAGCACCAGTCCTAGTCCAGCCTGATCACTTGCCTCCTTGGTTCTCACTCCTGGCTGAAATGTTGTTGATTAGCCCATCAAGATACCAGATATTCAGCCTCGTAACTGCGTTCTTGATAGATCCCACGGGTTCCTACACCCGCCCGCAAGGTGGCTATTCCCACTGTCTCCCATTGTCCATCAAGCCCCACCCTACTCTTCTCATTAGATCTTTTCTGCTTCCTTCCTGGGCAAGCAGAGGTCATGAACCTGTTCTCCCAGCTTTACTCTCCTGGACGGACATGCTTAGTTACCATAACTCCAGTCAGCATCACCTAGAGCTACTCTTTCTTAACTTGTCCTCCTCTAAGCCCCAGCTCAAAAGTCACCTCTTTTTAAAAACCTTAACAGCAATAACACCATCACTAGCATTTATTACGTATCTGGCCCTGGGCTGAGCATTTCACACAAATTGTCCCAATTCTATCCTTGCACAAAGCTGTAAGAAGGGCATCATGTCCACTTGGTAGACAAGAAACGGAAGCACAGGTTAAGTTAACTTGCCCGACGTTATTCCAGGGTGGGGCCGGGATTCAAGCCCAGATCTGCCCGAAAAGTCCTGCTGCTCAGCACTGGGTGAGAGCTCCTGGGGCTCACACCGCCCTTGTCCCTTGTGCCTTCCCTGCGCAAGCACACACATCCTCTCCCCAGACAATCACCCCACCGATGACATCTGTCTCTCTTCTGGTCGGTTTCCCGCCCTGGACTGGGAGTGCCCGGAGGGCAGAGATCCTGTCTGATTCACGGTGTCCTTCCCAGCACCTGCCACTCCCGTGGTGCGGTCGCCAGCGGCAGAGTTGGAGTCATGAGTGAGGGATGGGGAGGGTGACACCGGCAGAGGGCAGGGCTGACTCAGGACCGGTTCCCAGCAAAAGGGGTTGCTCGGCTATGGGGTGCACACTGGCAGGTTTAGGGTTCACCCACCCCACCCCCTCTCCGCATCATTCATTTACCAAGTATGTACGGGCCGTCTGCTAGGTGCCGGGCACTACTGTAATTGCTGGAGACAAAAAAGCAAATAAGAAGCCCCGCCCTCCCCTGGGAAGCCGACACTCCAGGGGGTACACATGCTCCTGCCTAGGTTTCTTTGCCGTCCCCCCCACCCCCTGTTCACTGTTTTTCCTCAATGCTGGGACACTTACAGTGTTTGTTGTCAAACTGGCTGTATCTCTGAAGAGTTCCATCCCCTATGTTCATCACTGAGGCTAAAGAGCTGCAGACCATAAACAAAAGCAAGTACTAAACAGACAAAATCCGAAGGCTTAAAAGTCACCTCCCCCCCTGCTGAGCGTCACCTGCACAGGGCTCCCGTCAGGTGTGAGACGAGGCTCCATCTCCCACTTTTCTGTGACTGTAAGTCCTCTACCGAGCTCCTTCCGAGGGCAAGCCAGAGTGCCTTCCCTTTCGCCTGTCCCTCTAGATGGCCACAGCACCTCAGTTTCCAGAGCTCACCCATGTTCCCCCTGCCCCACGCCGGGGGCCGGGAGTTCGCCCTTAGGACCGGATGAGACAGGAGGCTGCTTGCAGAGCCCCCCAAGACCTGGACCAGAAACAGCCCCTACAGTCATTCCACGAGTGCATCCGTCCGTCTTCAGCCAGACCACGCCTCAGGAGAGATCATGGACAAGGGATACAAGTCCGCACAGGGTATATGACCCCCCAAGCTCGTTACTCTGGGCTGCACCATCCGGGGCCCCCAGCGTGGTATCCTCCGCACTAGGAGTACCAGGGAGGAGATGCACGCTGCAGCAGGTCTCTGCCCTTGAGCACTGAGGTCACCCACCTATCCATGACCTGTGGCCCGCAGGGAGAGCTAGAGGCAGGGGCGATGGAGCTCAGATACTGTGGCCTCTCCCAGGAGCCCCCAGCCTCGGTGAGGCGGATTCCAGGGCCCGGAGCCCTGGGCTCCACTATGGATGGTGTGTCTCAGGCCGAGCCACCTCTGCCTGGAGCGTGCAGCCCCGCCCTTGGCCCTGGCCCAGGAGTCCCTGCCGCGGTCTGCCCGCTTCTCAGCCTGCTTGTTGCGGAAGGGACGTTCCCATGCTGGGCAGGTCCTGATTGCTGCTTCCAGGGCAGGGCTGGGAGTGAGCTGTGGCTACTGACGGGGGCCCAGTGTCGCCAAGGTGTCACCCAACAGGAATCTGTGCTCCCCACCAGCAGTCTTGGGCCTAATCCTCCTGCTGCCAGGCCATGCTTCCCGCCTCCCACCTCCACGTCCTGTAGGTAGCCTGCCCTGCCTCCATCCCGTCTGCAGCCCTGTCCCAGGCGACAGGAGCATGCAGACCCTCTGAACCCCGGGCTCTAGGGGAAGGAGCTGGTTTTGCAGCCACGTGGGGATGTGGGGTCTAGGTTGCCCTAGGCACCATGGGAGGGCCCAGAAAACCTCACAGGAAGGGTTTGGGCAGTGGTCGGCATGCCCAATCCAAGCTCTGGGGTCTGCAAGGACATTAAGCACTCCAGGACACTGAAAGAGCCGCCTGCATGCCCCTGAGAGGAACCCACAGGCCATGGCCTCCCTGCATCTTGGGACAGGCCACTGTGCCTCTCCCAGACTAAGCCCCGGGCAGACGCTCCCCAGCCCCGTCAGCATGAGGTCATCCTGCCTGTAGGAATTTCCTGTCCCTTAAACACTGAGTGGAGACGGTCCCACCCACCACCCCATCCGTGGGCTCCCGGACTCACCAAAGACCTTGGGCATTCATTGCCGGGCAGCACTGGGTCCTGGCCTCCGGGCCTCGTCACCATGGGAGACTGGGCGGGTTTCACCATCCGTGGCAGAAAGCAAGGCCAAGTGGGCGGGCCGGTTCCATGGCTGGGGTTCTGTGCACCAGACCAGACCAGCCCGCTTTCCTGCACCACGGACCCTCTGTGTCCCATCAAGCCTTCAGCCTTCCAGGGCTTGGCAGAGCCGGTGGTGCCGGAACCTGGATCTCTGGGGAAACGGAGACCCAAGCGACAAGGTGGATTATCAGGGGACTCAGGCTAAGAAAGTGGGCATTCGCCCCAAAATCTGTCTCCTAGTCAGGCGACAGGGACACAAACCCTCCCTGCTAGGATGGGAGCCCAGGTGGAAGTTTCTGGGTGTGCCTTCATGGCCTTTCCAACACACTCTGCTCACAGGTGGAATGCATGCATGAAACCTCCGTCCACTGCTGAAGCTGTGAGGGGCTCCCCTTTCCTGGGGGCTGTGGCTTGTCATTTCTGGCCACGGGAGGCAGAAGGGGTCTGCTCAGAAGCAGCAGGCTGTGGTGGAGGGGATCGAGCCAGGATCTGTGAGGTTCCCTAAAAGAAGAGCTGAAGGCGGAAGTGGAGAGGGTGTTTGCGTGTGTGTGTGTGTGTGTGTGTGTGCGTGTGTGTGTGTGTGTGTGCCGGGGGGTGGGGGGGGAAGTAAGACGTTCTGAGGGATAAGGGGGCCCAACTGTCCAGATGTGGCCAGAATGGGAAAGGGGGGGACCTCTCTTCGCTCTGGAAGGGCTCCGTGAGTGAGGACACCAGGCACCCTGGGCCTCGCTCAGGCTGTTTGGAGATCCAGGATGCAGAGTCCTGGGGCCGGCGTCCTGCCTGGACGGGTCCCTTTGGCCACAGAGCCACAGTCACGGGCGCCCTCAAGTGGCTTCACGGCAGCAAGAGGAAGACGGGGCTCAGGGTGGTGAGCAGCTGTGGTCCCCCTCCCTCCCTTCCTCCTCCCAGCCAGAGCCTAGCTGGGCTTTGAGGCAGCCAGGAAGAGGGAGTGGCTCAAGACGGTTCCAGAGACACTGAAACCAGGATGAGTTTGGAAGATGTGTCCCCATTTGTATCCAAAGCTGGAGAGATCTGAGAGAACCGGAACACAGGAGCATATGATAACATACTCTTCCTATTCCTCACTTATCCTCCCCAATAAAATACCTTACTCTTACCGCGTGTCTTCTGATTACAACTCAGTATTCATTTCTTTAGAAAATGTGGACGATACAGAGAAACCACGGAAAGGCCAACAAAAATTACTTGTTAGGTGATCCCTATGGGTAACTACTCTTTGCATTCTATATTACACACGCTGCTTTGTAATTTACTTTATCCACTCATGAATATACCATGGATCGCTGCACACGTCAATAAATGTTCTTTTACATTATTTTTTAATGGTAGTTTGGCATGCCTTTTTGTAAGCCTGCCCAAGATGATGTAACCAATTCTCCTGTTGGACATGAAAGTGGCTTACAATGGTCAGCCATAAAATAAAGCAGGGGCGACCAGCCTGAGAAACAAATCTATACGCACATACAAAATGAGTTTCTTAGGACGGACTCCGAGGAAGATACTTGTTGGTCACATGGTATGCACATTTTTAAGGCTTCAATACATGTTGCCAAGTTGTCTTCCAGAAAGGTTTTCTCAATTTACATTCCCACCTACAAAGTCAGAGAATGTCTGTCGCCCCACAGCCTCACCCGAATTGGATATTAAAATCTTTGTTAACTTGGAAGTAGAAAGTGATCATCCTTACCTGTTTAGATTCCCATTACTTTTTTAGCAAGGGTCATCAAAATATCTTTTCATTGTTTTCAGTTCTCCTTGTATACACTGTCTGTTTGCATAATTAATTTTATTCCTGAATTCTTATGATGTCCCAGACATTGAGCATTTCCTACTTGATGTGCTCGGCTTTTCCTCTCTGACTTAGAGGAACTCTTTATATAATAGTATTAAGCCCTTGCTTGTGTTATGAAGACTTCATTCCCGCTTGTCTTTTAACTTTGGGCTTGTGTGTTTGTTTGACCTTATATAAATTTTAAATGTTCACATAGTCCAAATTGTCAACCTTGGTATTACAGCATGAAAAATTTTGTCCTTATCAAGAATATAAAAAACAGAATTAAAAAAAAAGATTTTATTTATTTGCCAGAGAGAGAGAGAAAGAGAGAGCACAAGCAGGGGGAGCAGCAGGCTCCTCACTGAGCATTGGGCCAGACATGGCAGGACCCCGAGATCATGACCTGAGCTGAAGGCAGACAATTAACTGACTGAGCCACCCAGGCGTCCCCCAAAACAGAATTTTCTACACCTTCTTATTTACATTTCAATCTTTAATTCTTCTTGTATTTATTCTGATGTCTGAGTTAAACTGAGGATCTAATTAACTTTTTGTTTTTCTTTTTTAAAAGTTTGGCCAATTTTCCCAACATTCTTTTTTTGCTGCCAACCTTATTGGTTGAGCACTCTTACCTTTTTTCCAAAAATTTAACGTGTAATTGTTTTGATCAATACTTTGATTTTTCATATGCTTATTAGCCATTTGCATTTCTTCTTCCATAAATTTTTACACATATGTCCTCTGTTTTTTTCTGTGACTTCCTTGTGGATTAGAAAGCACGCTTCATATATTGAAGACACACTCCTTTTTTTGCTTATATTGCAAATGATATTGCAAATCCTTTCCCCAGTGTGAACTCGGAGAATTAATTTTCATAAAACATTTTGGCTTACAGAGCCTTTATGTTATTCGTCTTATTGATGGTTTCTGACTTGGTTGTTGGGCTTGGGAAAGCCTTCCCCTCGCCAAGGTCACATCAATTGTCACTTGAAGTTTATTTGGTTTTCTTCCTTCTTACCTCACTGCCTTCTACTTCCCACTCCATTTATTTATAATTTATTTGGACATGTTACATTAGGCAAAAATCTAACTTTACCTTTTCCCCAAAGTGTGACCCAAGGGCCCCCACCATCGTTTGTCGAGAAAGCTTTTACTTTCTTATTTGAACAGTCACCTTTATCTCACACTCAGTAGGTACCAGGTCCCGTTCCTTGCCGATATCCTGCCTCTCCCCTGCATTTAACTCTGAGATTTCCGCCCTACAAAACCTCAGTTCTGTCGGATCCACGTTCCCATCTCCCTGCCCCTGCCCTGGCTGCCGGGAGCCACGGGGGGAATTGCTTACTTCTGCTGCTCGGGACTGTCTCGGCCCCAGCTTCACCTTGCAGTCAGACCACCTCCCCTTCCCAGCCTTAGAGCGACCCCTTCAAACCCCAACTCCTTCCTCCTCCACCCTCCCAGCAGATGACCTTCCCTTCCAGCTAAAGAATCAATGTAACGTCTGTCGGATCTTTCTCAGCTTCTATCCACCAACCTTCCTTCCCTGAGGAACAGTAATCACCAATGTTTGTTGAGTCCTTACTTTGTGCCAGGCTACACGTGTGGTTTGTCTTCACAACAACTTGGTCAAGTGGGTCCTCTTACTGTTCCCAGGTAACAGGAAAAGAAACCAGAAGCCAGGTTATGTAACTGGCCAAAGGTCACACTACGAACAATGGCTGAAAAGTAGGATTTGACTCCTGGTAGTGCCTTGAGAGTTCAAGTTCCTGGCCATTCCTACGTGTGATTCTTTTCAGTCTCACTGCGCTTCGGCAGATGGGGAGTGTGGCTTACCATGGTTTCAGTCTTCGTTCTCTGGTGTGGTAGGAAAATCATCCGCTTTTTCATTTATTCAAGGCTCCCATATTCGAGCCCCTTTTATGTGCTGGCCACGGTGCTGGGGATACAGCAGGAGGCAAAAGCAGACAGAGTCTCTGTCCTCCTGAAGCTGACAGTCTATTGGGGCCAACAGACATTGATCAAAGAATCATACCAACAAGCACAAGACCACAACCGCAGCATATGTCCCAAAGGAAAGGGCCGTAGATCTACGGGCATGGACAGGAAAGGCTTGAGCGGTGGGGATGAGTGTGTAAGGGCAGAGCCTTCCTGAGAAAGTGACCGGTGAGCCAAGGACCTGAGACCCCCGGTGAAGGAGTAATGTGAGCCAAGCACAGGGACAGGCAGGATCCGGGCATGGGCAGCACGTGTCCCCGTGTTCTCGGCACGCTTAGTGACATGCTGGGAGAGGTCTTCAGGCAGGCACATACATAGGACCTGTCCAGGACCCCAACCCAGGCTCAGCCCACAGCCGCCCCGAGCCACGGTCACCAGTGATGACGTGATCGGCAAGGTGTGCAAAGAAGAGGCCAGCTGCCCGTTGAGTAGCACCATCGGTGGCTACAGCTCTTGGGCCCCATGACTTGTTGTACCCCTAGATGATGCCCAATGACCTCGTTAGTCCATAGCCTTTGAAAGTCCTGACTTTCAAAATTTTAACAACTCTTTGCCGAAGAGTTGGCGGGGGAGGGTTTCGTTGGGGGAGGAGGTTACAAAGCAAACTTGGCTTACACTCGTGCCTGGGCAAGGCCGTCCATTCCCTTCTCATGCTTTCCAGTGCAGGCACTTACATGGAGAGGGACACCCCTTGCCTCTCATCTGGGTCCTTCCTCTCTTCATGCGGGCATGGGGTGGGGTGGGGCGCTGAGTTATCAGATCAAAAAGAAGCTGACACACACTGGTTCAGAGATGGGGGAACTAATCTGTCAAAAGTCTGTTGCTTCCCCTCCCCATCGCCGGGGCCAGACTGCTATCCTGGGTGAGTATACGCCAGTGACTGACCTGACCCTTCCCCACCTCAGCTGTCCCCCAACATCTGTCCCGGGCCAACATGGGGGGGGCACATTTATAGCCAGTGCTGGGAAGCCCTGTCAGCCAGGAGTCTAAAGATACATTTCCCAATCAGCTCGTTAATACTAAAGCTGATGGGTTATATCTATCCATCTGTTTCACATGTCTCATATATTTATCAATTGGTTCCATATTTGGGAGAGAAAAAAAAAGGAGTATTATTTATCAACTGCTCTCTCCACCCCAACCCACCTGTAGGACACATATTGAGAGTATTTTCTCTGTTTAAGGCTTTGTGGTCCTCAATCAGCTTCTCTAACTAAATGCAGGTGGAGACCTCTTAGAACCCAAGGACCAATGCCCACTCCCTTCCCCCATGGCCCCGCCTGGGAGATAAGGGGAGATCTGAAGTGGAGACATGGAGATCACACTTCTGAGCACCAACACGATGTCTGAGGTATTTTCCCAGGCCTACACGGTTACAAGCAACATCACCCATCACCGCCTACAGGAAGTCCTCCCCTGACTCACAACGGTGGCTCATCCAGGCCTCGGCAGCCCTCTGTGAGCACAGACGCTTGGGCGCTGTCACCTGTGGCAAAGAGTCCAAGCTCATTTTGGCTTGGACGCAGTCTCCATGCCCCATGGTGTGTCTTCCCTGCCTGGTTAGCTGAAGGCATCCCACAGTCACTCAGGGGACCGAAGGTGAGCGAGGAAGGACCCTTGTCCTTGCCGCTGGTCCTGGGTCACATTTGTTACAGGCCATCTGATCCAGTAGCAGCAAGAGGGGCTGGTACTCAAGGCCATTGCTCTTCTGGGCCCAGCAGCTGCCCGGGGAAGAGAACGAGATGTGACCCCCGAACAGAACTCTATGGGAAGGGAATTGGTGTAGGACCCCAGGCTCAGGAGGTGCGGCCGGGGGTATGAGGCCCAGTTCTCCTTCATCAGAGTCACCGGGGACAGACGGGATCATTGGCCTGGGGGTAGGAAGGGTACTGAAACCTTGAAAGGGCCTGGGGGATACCATTGTCCTTGGGCCCCGTGGCCCGTCTGCGTTTTGGTGAGTTACTGCCCGTGGGAGGGGGGGTGCAGGGGGCTGAAGGCAACTGACAGGGAAAACCCCTCAATGTGGAAATGGGTTCTTGGTGGTCTTTAAAGGCTTTGTGTTGGCACAGCTGTGGCAAGGGCAGGCACACAGCAGCAGTAACGGCTGGCATTCTGGAGACCTTAAAGGGATGCTAAGCATCGTGCTAAGCCATTACATTGTAGACAGCAGCCCTGGGGAGCAGGGGAGGGAGATAAGCGGAGAGGCTAAGGCTGAGCTGAAAATGCACGGGAAGGAGCAGAGGGCCTGGCCTCTGCCTAGGGTCCTGGGGGCGGCCTGTCACTAAGTCATTAGAGACATCCTGACACGCAGCATCTGAGGCTTTGTGAGAGAAGAGCTAGGTCTGGGGACCGTCAGGAGGCGATGTGTGATTGGAGGTCACGGGGTGTAGGGGAGGCAGGTAAAGACATCTCTGGAAGCCGGTCCTGCACGCCACCATCCTGGGGTCCTGAGCATCTCCTCCACCCCGGGCCTCTCTCCACCACAGAACTGAGAGCTCACGGCCGTGGCCTCAGAGCGGCCCACCCCTGTCCTCGGCTTGGGGCACCCCTGTCTCATTCCTGAAGCCAGTACAGACTTGCAAGTATAGTTTACGAAGCTATCTCGACAGCTCCCCTCCCATGGCCTTCTGATAACCCCAGGACCCGTACAGGCCATGAACTCCTCTTTATAGGAGAAACAGCAACCCCTCTCTCCTGCCCACGCTCCAGAGGGAAAACGACCCCCTGTTTCTGGAATCCTAACAAGCACACTTTGGTCCCCACCCTGGTTCAAGTGTCAGTTCATCCTCTCAGCCAGAGCAGATAACAGAACCACAACCAAGGGGAAATAGCTCTGTCGATGATCATGTCTTTCCTCCTTGTTATTTATTTTAAAAAGTTATCTTGGACCCCAGAGTTTACATTTTTCCAGCCTGCTGCGGGGCCCTGACATGGACCCTGTGTGAAAAGCACACACGAGGGGGAGGCTGCTTACAGAAGTGGGAAGTCATCTTAAGAGATTTAGGGAAAAGCAAACCCTAGGCCTTCTGAGGCCTTACTCATCATTTATGGCTGGGACGCTGATGTGTCCGAGAAGTACCAGGGCACTTGCTGCCAAACAAAACCAAATTTATAAGCAAACAGGGCACTGTCACTGCAGTGTCAAATACCGGGCAAATTGCATATTGTTACGTATTGAATATCACAGGCCTTAGCCAAGATGCTCCCCTCTTTTTGTTTGATCCCCAGACCCCATTCAGTCCTTATACAATATTTGAGGAGGAAGTACTCCTAAACCCATAGAGACTAGGTATGTCTTTTAGCTTCTTGAATGTAGGGTTAAATATGTAATTTGTTTGCTCAGCAGTAGTCCTCGATGAGGATGTTTATCTTGTCTGTGAAATGTTTGGAAGTCTGAAACATCCTAAAAAGTCAACTTGGCCTAGTTGTCTTCCAGGAAAGGCATCCGCTCTGTATAAGTTCTGTTCAAGGTTGAGAAACAGAAACCCCAACTGAAAGTAGCTTAAAGAATGAAGGGATTTATTGGCTTTTATAACCTGAAGACCAGAAGTAGTTGGGTGGGCTTCAGGGCTGGTATGATCCAGCACTTTAGTAAGGAAATTAAGGATGGTGTTTCTTGCTATCTTTATGCTCTGACTTCATCCTCTCTGAAAGCTTCATTCTAAACCTGGTCTCCCTCATGATGGCAAAATGGTTGCAGCAGCTCCTGGCTTCACATAGGGACACCATGCCCTCTGGAAGGTCAGAGATTTTCCTTTCCTCAAGTGCTCTTGGAAAAGTGAGTAAGCATTTTTATTTTTCAGAAGTGCCTTGCCTTATAGCCCAGAGCACTAAATTGGGTCACAAGCTCATTGGAGAATGCTGTGGGCTGATTGGTTCAGGCAATCACAGTGACAAAGGATTTGTGATTGTCCTGGTTGACTTCGACCAAAAAAAGCTTGCTCTTTGAGCATTCATATCACGTGCTGCCACACAGCGGGGGGTGGGGAAGGGGTGGGTGTGAAGGATATTAGCACGTGGTCTCCCACACTCTCCCTAGCATGCCTGGCATCCCCAGCAAGTTGTCACCCAGCGTTCCATCCCATGGGTGGAAAGCATGTCAGTACTGAGGGCACTCACACTGCGGTGGGTCAGCTGTGACAGACAGGTCCCTTGGGACTCTCCTCCCAGCTCCACCATCTGAGTCCACATAGCCCAAAGCCAGGTCTCCCTTTAAGAGATGGTCCTTCTTTCTTCTGAGCAGAGGAGGAGGAAAATGAGTTAACTATCCTTCTTCCTTCCATGATCTCATTGGGGCTCTGCAGGAAGGCAACACTTGGGGCTGGGTCTTACACCAGCAACTGTGGCAAAGGGAGGCATACTGAGTCCCCAAAAGAGGATGGAGAGGAACTTTAAGATGTTTGCTTGGGGTGATCTTTGTGGGTTCCTCATTCCGGTTGCCCTACTTGTGGCATGTCTTGCTCATGCCTGTGTACGGGACAGAGTCCCTCCCCCAGAGCCAGGTTAGCGTGCACTGGACTGTGGTATATGTTCAGAGACTGTGATTGCTTATGAGGGTCAGGTCTCACCTGGCCTGGTGGTGACACATAATCAAGTCTCTGTTACATTCTAACGACTATAAATTCAGAAAAAAAAAAAGTTACTTCTTGCCCCCACTATCAAGCCACTGGCCTAAAAGTCTGCCTTACCCCATATGCTAACACCAAAGACTGCAATTACACCACATGAAAATAATGATATGGGTACACTTTTTTTCTAATTGTGACTCCTCATTTCTTTTTCATGTCTTATTGCATCAAAAGAACTTTTCTAAATTAATAATACGGTAACTAACTAGACCACAAACTCCCCAAGAGCAGACACCACTTTTTTGTGACTTTGTGTAACAGCACCAAGCTCCTGGGACATATCTGAGAGACTGAACACACATGTGGCCAAGGACGAGACCAAATATACAAGCATACCTTCACCTTACATCCTGCAGGAGCCTGCCCAGAAAACCGATCATGCTACCTACACTCATCAGCCCCAGAAGCCGGCCTCTATAAGCCAGCGTGCAGGAGGGCAGCTCACTGTCTCCAGCAGCAATCCAGGCAACAGGGCAATCGCTTCTGGAACAGTCGGCCCTGAATCACCAGGACTTCATTAATAACAAAGAGCCTCCCTAGTTTTTGTCTTGGTTTCCAACATAGGATCAACCAGAGAAAGTCAAGTGTGACCCCCTAATCAATCACATTGGATGCCCTGCTTCTGGCTAGCCCACCTGCAGACTCCCTGCCACCAAAAGTCACCAGTTAGAGTACATCTGAAGTCTTCCCTTTTTCCACCATAAAGCTGGCTCCCTGCTCTGCCTGCTTTTGAGTCTCTGCCCAGATGCAGGGGATGGTGGCTGACTCCCTTTCTACATCAAGTTCAGAATAAATAGACTTTGCTTTTGTCATTTGGTGGGACTTAGTTTTTTTCCATATAGTAGATGCTCAATAATTGTTGAATGGAGCAAGAAGAGAAATATATTTTGAGGAAATCTGAATAGATAGGATTTCCCCCAGCTTTCCTGAGCTACAACTGACACAACATTTTTTTAAAAATATTTTATTTATTTATTTCACAGCGGGAGAGAGATCACAAGGAGGCAGAGAGGCAGGCAGAGAGAGGGGGGGGAAGCAGGCTCCCTGCTGAGCAGAGAGCCCGATGCGGGCCTCGATCCCAGGACCCTGAGATCATGACCTGAGCCGAAAACAGAGGCTTTAACCCACTGAGCCACCCAGGCGCCCTGACACAACATTTTGTAAGTTCACAATGTCACATTGGTATGCAGTGTGGTGATTGGATACAGGCAAATATAGATAATTTTTATTTGCCAATCACACATCAAGAGAGCTGGAAAAAAATCCACATTAAAAAAGAGAACAAAGGAAGGAAATAGGGAATCTGTTTTGTATCTTTGCATAGAGCGACTAGTAGCTTTTTACCACTTGACATAATTTTCTCTCTTAAAAATGATCAGACTGTGAAAAGAAAAGAATGTGATGTCTGACTTGCTGAAATCATAATGTTCAGTAGGTCTGGGGTAGGGCCTGAGAGTCTGCATTCTGGGTGTCATAGAAAGCTGGTGTTGCTGGGCTATTAGCCCCCACACTTCCAGCAGTGAGAGCTTTGTGGTCTGGGAAGTAGCCACACAATGAGACTCATTTCTGTTCCCATCTCTAAAAACCCGGATGGACGGCGCACATCGCAAATACAGAAACTGTAAGTGATGATCCATTGTGGAAGCCAATTACTCTGGAAGTTAAAAAAAAATACAGAAAACAATGTATATTTTGATTCCAAAAAAAAAAGGGAACGATGTTCTCGGGCAGACTTGCTATTCAGAAACAAACGCTTTTCATCATGCTTTGATTAAAGGTAAGGTGCTTTCTTAATCTAGACCCATCCACAGCACAGCTGGGCAAATCTCAGTTTGGGAGATTACTGCCAAATGTTGTGGAGTCGCCTTTGCCATGTCCGTTGTACAGTGTGGCTGGAATCCTGTGCTAGGGAGAGAAGGATACTTGGGAAATTACCTTGCTTTGCTGAACACTGCAGATCCTGGGACTTGTGTGTGATGGTTACCAAAACCACCGCTAACGAACACCTTTCCAAATCATGACTCATTTCCCTGAGCCGACGCTTCATGACGTCTGCTTAGCCCGCCTCATCCCAATTGCTCCTTTGGTCATCTGACTTGCAGGCGGGGGCCTGATCTCCTTTGATTTACTGTACATGACATCCCAACAAACCCTTCTCTTTAATCAAAGGAATCAGACATGTGCCACCATCAGAAGTCGGGTGGGGCGAATGAGGAGCAGATGTGTTCCTGCAGGTCAGATGGAGTGAACAGATTTGGAACATACACTTGGCATAATCTTTAAATTAACCCCAGGATCTAATTTTAAAATAAAACCCCACATTTTTCACAGGATGGAGACAACATAGCTAGCAGCTTTTAACAGTAGCAATGAGGCAAAAGTCCTGAGCTAACTTTTCATAAATCCACTTAGAAGTAGAGCATCCCCTGTGAAAACTCTTAGGCCAGACGGTCTCACCTTTTAAAATATGCAAAGGAAGAACACTTTCACATTCAAACACCAACAGGAATAGGTATCTATGGATTTTAAAGCAGCCTTGCAAATGCGGGCAAATACACTATGTGCTCGTACGTATTCATTTTTTTAAAAATCTCATTGACAGATGTACGTCCACAATAGGATAAAAATGAGCTAATATTTCCCAGCAATCCCCCAGGACTGTTTTCTTTCAGAAGGGGAGTAAGTACTCCACAAAGTCTGCACCGATGGGCTGGGATGAGATGCAGGCGGTGGGCGGTGGGGGCGGGGGTGGCTGGACAATTATGGAGGAAGGGCCCTCAAAGCTGAGCTGTCTGAGAGTCTCTGCCTGACCTAGCCCCTCATTTCCTCTGCTCCAACTCAAGGATGCTGTATGTGGCCAAGGAAGGGCTGCGCCGGCCATCGGTGTCATTTCTGGGAAGGGAGAGACCCATGGAACTGCTTTCCTAGAATTTCTCTCCCTCACCCACAAACGGGCTCCTTGTTTTCACTATTTTCACTTTTGGGAGGCAGAGTGAGAAAACTGAAAGACTCTATTCTTTGCTTACTGGATCGGAATCCTAGCTCGGCCACTTACTGTCCAGTGACCTTGAGAAAGTTGGCTAGTTGCTCTGAGCTTCTTTTCTTTCTTTTTTTAAAAATAGATTTTATTTATTTGAGAGGGGGAGAGAGAGAGAGAGAGAGAGAGAGAGAACAGTGGGGGGAGGGGCAGAGGGAGAAGCAGACTCCTCACTGAGCAGAGAGCCTGATGTGGGCTTCCAACCCAGGACCCTGAAATCATGACCTGAAAGCAGATGCTTAACTGGCTGAGCCACTCAGGCACCCCCTCTGAGTTTCATTAATCATATTATTTATACATATATTCAATGCATATTGAGCTTTGACTACATGCTGAGGGCTTACTGCCTGGTGCTAGGTTTGGGGAGTGTGACAGTGACTAAGACATCTCCGTCTGCCCCCCCTCCCCCAGGAGCTTGTAATCTAGTGGGGGATGGGGAAATCCATAAGGACAGAGCAATGCAAGATGCTGGTGACAGTAGGGTCCGTATGGGGCGCTGGAGAGCACACAGGAGGAAGCACCGAGCCAGCCTCACCTTCTCTAAAGAGGCGGCTTCTGGTGGCAATGAGGTGGTAATAGTCAGATAAAGGATGGGGTGTGGCTGATGGAGGGAAACGTGGGGAGTTCGCGGGACAGCACGTTGTCCATTGTGGCTACAGCATGGTGCTGGGGAGGGAGCGGAAGGCAGGAAAAAGAAGAGGAGAGAAATGGAGCTTGAAACCAACCAGGAACTAGAGCATGACCCTTGTACACCTCAAGATAAGGACATTGGAGGGGAACCTGGGTGGCTCAGTCGGTTAAATATCCGACTCTCGATTTTGGCTCAGGTCATGATCTCAGGGTCGTGGGATCAAGCTCTGCTCCACACTGAGCATGGAGCCTGCTTAAGTTTCTCTCTGTCCCCTTCCCTGTTTGCTCTCTCTTTCTAAAAAAAAAAAAAAAAAAAAAAAAAGACAAGGATGTTGGGATTGAGGGTCTTGAAGGAAATGACAGGTTTGGAGTCCTCCCCTTCTCCACACTGTTCCATTCATGCCCACAGAAAGTCCCATAGCTCTGCTTCTAAAACACACCCCAGACCCTTGTTCTCCATTCCTGTGGCCCCTGCTCTGGTTGATGTGAGTGCCAACAAGTCACACCTGGTTCCTTTGCCCTGGGGGCGGGAGAGACGACACTGGTCTGAACCGAAGCAGTGGATGGGTGTGGGGGAAAAGTGGGTCTACCCTGGATACGACCTTCCTTCCAATCCTATCTCCAACCCTGCGGTCAAGTGCTCTGTCAACACTCAGGGAATCCTGTCACTGAAAGGAAGGAGAGAATGGGTGATAGGGGACCATCGGGATTCTCCAGCAGAGAGGCGACCCTGAACCCACAGAACTAAAAAGCCACACTCAGCTATGCCATGCTCTTCAGAGACCTTGTGGCCTTCCCCGAAGAGTGGGAGCCCCCAAACCCCACGTCGGGGCCGGAGGAGGGTCACCATGCTTGCAGAGGAGACCCCGGGCTTCTGAGTCCCCTCATATCACAGCTAGATTTCTTTTGCATTTGAACTAACTCGTGCTGGATTTCTCCAACAAGGGTGCAAAGAAAAAGACTCCACTGGAGGAAAAAACTGAGAAGATGCCGGAGGCATCTCTGATGAACCTTGTCCCGTGCTGGATGGGAGTTGCATGCCGTTAACCCCCCAGGAAGCTGCCTTGGGGGAGGACGGGCCTCGCTGTGGGCCACAGGGGAGGGAGTGTGCCCACCTGGGCCTGTCACCTGGGCCTGCAGAGTGACGGTCTTCTGGCCACAAGACATTATTCATTAGGTTGTGTTGGGTGTGAACAGCGTTACCTACCAACTGAAGACACAAAACGGGGCCTTAGTATTTTGAGGGCAGATGATCATAATAAGAAATATTTTAGGACCCCTCAAAATACAAGTCACCTCACGCAAGCGAACCCTCGAAACACTGAACCGAGGTATCTTGCATGACACACATACCACCTTAGGGCCTGTGTCTTATTTCATTTCGTGTTCTCAGTAATCTATTTGTGTGAGCGACAGAGTAAAGGGCATAGGAATCCAACAGTGTTCTAGAGAGAGAACCATAGAAGGCTCAGAGGTTCTGTTTCATGCAGAACATGTCATGGAGTTTTGGTAGAAGAAATGGAAGGAGAAGCAGTTGACTCGGAGGGAAGGTCTTGGCTAAAAGTCGCTTAGGATCCCAGGCAGATGAGCTGCTGAGCATATATTCATTTTTCCTCCCTAAGCAACATGGAGGGGACAAAGGTCCACCACGCGGAAGCATTTCCATCTTGCAAAATTATTCCAAGAGAAGGAAAAAAATGGTTTTCCAAGAGCAAAATGCGATGTAGTTTTCCAGACAATACTCAAACCACACAACCTGTCTGTAGTTCAGAAGTGTCCCAGTGATTTAAAAATGAAAACCCATTCAGAATGGAAGCGGGGGCAGAGAGAGGGGGATAATCTCCCCGCTATTCTCTACCCGGGGGTCCACTTCCCCCCGCAGAGTCAGGAAGAACTCTCCGGTCAGGATCTCCATGGGACTAAAATCACAAGCAAATGAATACGGACTCTTGACATTCCACTGCTTTGTTTGTAGACAAGATGACATCCGAAGCTTTGGCATGGGGCGGGAGACCCAACCACATCACGCAAAGACAGCACGCTTTTTCCAGAAGACCACAGTCAATAGTGGGAAGTGCCTCCTGCCTGGCAGGAAGCTTTTAAGTTACCGAGACCATTAGACACAGTGGACGTGACTTGAGCAAACATCTCTTAGTGTCAAAATATGAATGGATAATGGAAACTCTGGAAGGAGGGATCAATGAGGCATTGCAATTTGCAAATATGGGAGATGGACAGATGCCGGAGGAGACAGATGAACAGTGGGACTACACCTCACCCAGGTTTTTTTTTTTTTTTTTAAACAAAAGCCTTGACTTGGGAGAAAACAGATTGGCTATAAAGTGTAGCCATTATAAAACATTTGAAATCGTTTGTAAGATTTCAGTTGTTTCTCCATCAGAGGCACTTTTGTCCCCAAGGGGGAATGTCTGGCTCTATGGAGAAGCGTTTATGGTTGTCAAACCTGGGGGTGGTGGGCGTCTGGTAGAAACCAGGGAGGCTGCTTCACAACCTACAATGGACAGAACACGTTCCAGTCCCTGCCACAGTGAAGAATCATCCAGCCCCAAATGTCAACAGTGTCAAGGTTGAGAAAACTTGGGACAGATGAAAAAAATGCATGAAAAATGGAAAGGCGGCAATACCCCAGGATTCCTTGAAATAGGATGTGTGCCTGACAGCATGAAGTTGGACCTTCCTAAGGATGGCGGGGAGGGGGGGGGAGTTGTCTTCATGCTGTAAAACTTGGAACAAGCAAGAAGAAAAGACTTGGAGGCCCGTGTGTGCCCTGCAGTTGAATTACAAAGTTGATCCCGGTCACGCTTTGTGTTGCTAGCTGGCTCTGATAAAATCACTTACTTTTGAGAATCTTGGGAACACAGTCAAGGAATAGAGAAAATGTATTAAGAAAACCTGCAGAACATAGCTGTCCATCCATGTGGGCCGCCACCAATCCCTTGGATCCAGGGTCAAAGGCAGATGGGGGAAGTTCGGAGAGCCAGCTCCCACACTGTCCAGATGGCAGGACGAGGGGGCCATGGGGCTGTGGGGTGGGGATGGCTCCTTATTGGGGTGTCTGGTCCAGGAGCCCTGCCTGGGCCTGTGACAAGCCCACTCTTCCACCAACAGACATCAGGGGGTCTGCTTTTGCTGGGCTATGTAGCTTTTCTATCAAGTCTTCTGCAGCATGGGAAAGAAACTCATCTGTGCTCACACATCACAGGATAAACCAGGATTGGGAGCTGTAGAAGATTTTGTCTCAATTCACACATATTTCAAGTTTTCTGATGTCCACGAATAAGCTGTTTGATGTCCTTGCTTTCTTACTTAAAAGTGATTTATCTTCATTTTCCTGCTGTGCTCAGAAGTCTACTGTGTTGTTCTAAGTTGGCTCTCATGACGGATTCTGAGCTGGTCTCTCTTGAGGTCTTGTATCAACTCTCCTCTTTTCGCTGACTTCTCTTGCTCCCTCTCCTTCTCTGGAGCTCACCCAGTGGCCGCTGACACAGGGATATGAAAGGCTGGCCTCCTCATCCGAACGTGGGACAGCTGCAAAGGGCCATCTCAGCTCTAGAGATCCCCGTGGGAAGGACCAAAGCCATTGTCAAGAGAGCAATGTGGTTCAGTTCCATTCTCTGCCCAACAATGCTTCCTCCCCTCCCTTTCAGAGGTGTTGACAGGTTCTGCACTTTCTCCTCTGTCTTAGACTCTGCTTGCCCCCCCCAACCCACCAAGAAGCATGTGTTGGCTCTCAGCATGACTTCTTGCTTCCATCCAGATCTGGACAGTTTTGACCCATCAAAGATCCCATCTTTTCTCTATTTTTTTCTTCCATGAGTTTTGAGGTATGGGAAAGGAATAAAAATACTTTTGTTCTTGTTATATTTCAGAAGAATAGAGTCAGAATAACTAATTCTTAAAGCTTAATTCTGACACAATTTCAAACTTCTGGAAAACTTGCCAAAACAGTACAAAGAACTTCTGTGTATCCTTTATCCAGATCTACCAACTGTTTGCATATTACCCCACTGGCTTCTTCATCATTCTGTGTGAGTATTGTTGGGCTGAGAGGTCCGGGGAACTGAGGAAGCCACAAGATGGCAGCCGACCCACCATCTTACGGCCCCACCTCGGGAGTTTCTTGGGGGACCTCCCACCCTCATCAGCTTCCGCATCTGAAAAGACCGCCAAAACCAGAACTTAGGCAGGAAACCGAGGGCTAAACTCCGCCCATCTCCTACCAATTATGGTAATGTTCCCCCATTCCGCCCTAACCCAATGAAAACCCGTGCACATCCTCTCCGGGCGTGACTTCCCTGACTCCCTTTTCTCGGAGGCGCGGAACCTCGCCGAATGGCGCCTATATTAAAGCTCCCCTCGTGCCTGTTCCGTCCTGTGTCTCGCTTAATCCACCGTTACTGGGAGGGCTACCGGGAAGTATGTGTACCATATGTGTACAAGTATGTGTACCATATTGATGTGCATTGAGCCATGTGACAAGAAGTAACAGACGTTGGCCTCCGTGATCAACTAAATGTTTGTGTCCCCTCAAATTCCTATGTTGAAACCTAATCACCAGTGTGATGGCATTTAGAGATGGGAGGTGATTAGGTCATGAGGGTAGAGCCCTACTGAATGGGATTAGTGCCCTTATAAAAGAACTCCCAGAGAGTTCTTGTTCCGTCTGCCATTTTGCAGAGAAAAGACAGCCATCTATGTACCAGGAAGTCCTCACCAGGCATGACTCTGCTGTCACCTTTTTTGGACTTTCCAGCCCCCAGAAGTGTGAGAAATAAATTTCTGTTATTTATAAGCCACTCACTGTATAGTTTCCTATTGCAGCAGCCCAAACCGCTAAGGACAGCACCCTGATCCCTAAATACCTGAGCGCGTGTTTCCTAAGAACACGGACATTCTCTCACAGAGTCACAGTGTAATGGTCATACATTGGCAAGTGGACACGGACACAATACTGTCAATCCAGGTTAAGAACGTGTTCACCAAGGTTCTTCTCTGCAAACCTCTATTTTTTCCTTCTGTAATTAATAAGCAATTAATGGGAGATCCTTGGAGATTATGTAAATATCCTGCTATTCATCAATTTGAGCACCCCTGGTAATCTTAGAGTCATTACTCTTACATTTATTATTTTTTCTCCGTGTAAGGAAGAGCTATCTGTATATATTTGCTTATATCAGAGTGGACTCGTGGATTCTTACTTTATTCAGTGGGCTAGAAATCCTTCAATGTGATGACATTGATTCCTCATGATTGTTTCATTTGATTCCCAAATTGTTCGAGATTTGGCCAGCGGCAGCCCTTCAGGTAGGCTCTGTGTCCTTCAGACATGTTCCCATTATTATTATTATTATTATTTTTGGAACACATCCACATTTTCCAGTGGGACAAGATGTTTTAGGTTCATCCGTACTTTCCCTTCCCTGTCCCTGGATCCCTGGAATCAGCCCTTTCAACAAGGAGCTGTATCAGCCTGTAGGGAAGAGTGGTATTTAGATACCAGATCTGGGCACTGACTGGGTTCACAGCTACTAGAGTCATTGCTTCTAGGCCTTATATAAATATTTCCATATCAGTGAGTAAATTAAAAGCCATATATCATAAACCATTCATACACATACTTCTCTTCTAGCCCAACATTAAGATTTATTCTAGTCTTTGTCCGTATTTTTAACTCCCTTCTTCAACAAGGAGAGATTTGGCTTCCATTATTCTCAAAAAATATACTTATTTGTTCCAGCCTAGAATATACAGAAAGTAGCTTCTGAATTACTAACAGATCCCACTGTGAAAAAACAAACCTATGAACCAGAACGAATGATCAATTACTTTTTCAGGTAAAATTTACATATAGTAAAATGCATTGATCTTAAGTATACAGCTTGATGAGACTGATAAGTGTGTATACCTGTGTAACTATGTAACTATCATTATGATCAAGACACAGAATATTTCCTTCAGCCTAGAAGGTTCCTTCATGCCACTTTTTAGTAAATCATATGCCCCAAGGGCAACTACTGTTCTGAATTTTGTCACCACAGATTAATTTTGCCTATTCTTGAACTTGATAGAAATGTAATAAATAGTATGTACTCTTTTTTTGTTTGGCTTCTTTTATGCAAAAAAATTTTTTTAAGAGAGAGAAGTGGGGGAGGGCAGACGGGGGGAGAGAGAGAGAGAGAGAGAGAGAGAGACTCTTAAGCAGGATCCACACCCAGCACAGAACCTGTCACAAGACTCCTTCTCACAACCCTGAGATCATGACATGAGCCAAAATCAAGAGTCAGACTCTTAACCGTCACCACCCACATGCCCCATGCAACATTTTTTTTGAGATTCACCCATGAATCTCAAATTCATGTATAAATGAATCCACTTACTCATTCATACATGTTGTTGCATATATCAGCTGTTCCATATATGTTGTTATTGCTAAAAGTAGCCCACAGTGTGAATATATTACCATCTCCTTATCTGTTCTCCTCTTGATGGACATTTGGTAGTTTTTGGCAATTACGAATGAAGTTGCCATCAACATTCTTGCAAAATCTCCTTAAGAAAAAATGTTTTCATTTTTCTTAAGTAAATACCTAGCATGTCAGAGGATGGTTGCATGCTTAACTTTATAAGAAACAGCCAAACCATTTTCGGAGTACTTATTTCATTGTATATTCTTACCAGCCGTGTATGAGAATTCCAGTTGCTCCACATGCTTGCCAATATTTGGCGTTGTAAATTGTTTGCTTTAACTGTAGCCATTCTAGTGGATGTGAGATGGTGTCTCATTGTGGTTTTAACTTGCACTTTCCTGATGACAGGTGATGATGAACATCTTTTCTTGGGCTTATTGGTCACCTGTATATCTTCTTTTGCAAAATAGCTGTTCAAGTATTTTGCCCATTTTTCATTTGTCCGTTCTTTTTATTATAGATTTGTAGGAGTTCTTCATATAGTCTAAATACAAGATTTTGGGGGGGTCCTGTACATGTATTGTGACTATATTCTTCCAGCCTCTGTTCTCTTTTTTATTTTCTCAATGGTGTCATTTGATAAGCAGAATATCTTGATTTTGATGCCATCCATTTCATCAAAACTTTTGTCTACATTTAGTACTTTTTGTGCCTTTATAAAAAAATCATTGTCCAGCCTGTTTTTATCCTAGAAACTTTATCATCTTAGTTTTCATGTTTAAATCTATAAATCCATCTCAAAATAATTTTTGTGTGTGGTGTGGGGCAGAGGTCAAGGTTCATTTTTTTCCTGAATGTTTGTCCAGTCATTTCAGCTCATTTATTGAAAAACTTTCTTTTTCCCTATTGAATCACCTGGGTGTCTGGGTTGAAAATCAATTATCTTTATATATGCGGGCCTATTACTGGGTTCTACTCTCTGCTGTTAACCTATTTATTCCTCTGCTAATACCGTGTTCTCTTGATTACTGTAGCTTTATAAAAATTTTTGAAATCAGGCAGTGTGTTTCTTTGTTCTTTTTTCAAGATTGCTGTATTCTTGGCCCTTTGTATTTCCACATACACTTTATAATGAACTCATCATTTTTCAACAAAAATCAATATTTCAACAAAAATTGTCCTTTGGTATTTGGATTGGAGTTAATTTACAGACTAATTTTGGAAAGGATTAAAGTTTAAACAATAATGTGTCTTCCAGTGTATGAGCTTACGGTAGACTTGACTTAGACTATGATCCCCTGAATTTCTTTTTCACAGTGTATGTGTGTATATATCTATATCTATATCTATATCTATATCTATATCTATATCTATATCTATATCTATGCATATGTGTACACGTTGAATGACTCTACTCCATGGAAATTTCTTTACTCTTCTTCCATTGAGCTAAAAACTGTAACTCCAAGCGCTAGCATCTGTTGTTCTGGCTTGGACATGGGGATATTATGTCACATGCTCCTTCTGGGGAGAGTCAGCCATAGGAATGATCAGCAGATGGGCGTGGACTCCTCTGTACTTGCAGGCTTCCCAGGCTACGGTCCCCTGTATGATGGTCCAACGTAGCATGCGGCACAAAATGCTAACATTATGGAATTCTCAGGGGCGGGAGAGGTAAATTGCATCCATTCTGGCTGAAGTGACTGGTTATTTGAGGGAGCAGATAGAAGCAGTAACCACTGAAGATAGATCCATCCCCATCTCGATAGATAGTCCTCGAAGGAGCATGTATCCCTAGGCTGTCTTTGGGTCTAAAAGATCAACAGATTTTCACTTTTCAGGGCTGGGCCCTTGTGGGGCTATTTCCCTGTAGCAGAAAATACCAACCATTATATATAACATAATATAAAAACATAGCTACTGTTTCTTGGCCATTCATTCTGTGCCCGGCCCAATACTGCCATGTTATATTTCTCTTTCACAGCCACCTTTTGGGATGGTAAGATCAGCTCTATCTTACAGATGAAGACATTAAGGATTTGAACAGTGAAGCAGACCCTGGCCCCTCAGTGAGCAAACGACTTCCTGTCTCTCTGCACTGCTCAGCACTGATCTATGTTCACTTTGCCTCTCATGGTCCTCCTGCCCCCGGGACCTCATCATCCTGGGGGAAACCCCGCTGACATCTACTTCGCCTTCTCAGCAACTTCTCTCCTCCATAAATCTAGACCAAGGCCAGGGGGAGTTCCTCGGTCGGATGCTGTCTCTGCCATGCCTTAATGAGCCCGATGGAAATGGAGCACCATGGCCATGCAGCCTGGAAGTTAGACTTGGGAACTCCCTGGTGGGCTTCAGGCCATTATCACCCAGCCTGGGCTTTAAGTGCATTAGAGCTCTCTGCATTGACCGGACTGCCTGCTCTGGGCCGGCTTGCATGTCAATTACCTCTCATTTGCGGGCTCACCTGATGTTGGGGGAACACTTTCCTGGCATCAAGAGCCGCCAGTTCATCCTGAGGGATCTGGGGACGGGGCCTAGTTTTACGGATGGGAAGTGGAGACCAGGCTGTATTGAGTTCGTGTGTGTTTTGGGTCTCCTTCCAATGTTTAATGTTTGCAACTGCAGTGATTTTTGTTCTTTTGTTTTGTTTTGTTTTTCATGTGGCTAGATCTAAAGTTTCAATCTGGCAGTTCAGTGAGCCTCTGGGTGAGGCTACGTTTGGGGTATCAGAGCAAGGCAGGAGAAGGGAACTGATGGATTATTGACTATGGGCCCTGGAGACCACCCAAAGGAATACTTCCGATATGGGGGCTGGTGGGCATTATCTTCTGTCTGGAGGCATGGGCTGGTGGTCTCCAGGTGCACAGCTGTGTGTACCCTCTCATGGAAGTAGTTTAGCAGAGGCTGCCCTGGGGTGACAGCAGAAGCAAGACAGATCTGTGGTCTCAGGACTTTACCTTAGATCAACATGACTTCTCTATGTGGTGGGAAGAGGGGCCAGGTGGAAGGGAAGGGACCATCCATTCATCCCTCCATCCCTCTATTCTCCTAGCACCTACAGTACGCTAGGGCTGGCACCAGACAGACCTTTGTGAAGAGGCTTGTTGGCTGGAGTCTAAAGAAAATGGGTAACCAGACAGCATCTCCAGAAACGGTTCAGGGAAAAAGAATCCCAACCACCAGCAGTTGGGGCCAAAACCTCAGGCCCCCAAAGCACTAGCACTAACACTAAAAATAGGAGTCCTAGCAGCTAACCCTCTGAGCTGGATTTCATACTGGACGTAGAGACAAATTTGGTGGAAATGCCTTGTCCTGGGCCGGTCGGCTGGGGGTAGTGATCTTCTTAGTCCTTAGGTGTTAGGGGAGGGGAGCCTGAGGACTTCCTGCCTCACGTGTGCATTCTGGGATGGAGGAGTCAGGCTGAACTTTTGTGTAGAGACACCAGGAGACCAGGAGTGGCAGGTTGGAAGGGCCAACATCAGGGCAAGAGATGGGAGTCTGTCAGCAAAACTTTCCAGATCTACCAAGTTGGAAAACTATGGCTCCTGGTTGCTGTTCTGGTCTAAAAACGCAGTTCTGTAAAAATCATGGTGCAGGGCTCTGAAAATACTCTTTCTTGAGCACTGACCCTACAGGTTGCTATTCAGTGGGTCTGGGTCAGGGGGGAGATGGCTCTGGATGAGGGGCATCAGAGGAATCTATTTTTAACACGCCAAGGAGCTTCAGGGGCTGATGGGGGAAATCCATGGAGACATTTCTAGAAACAGTGCCAGATGTGGAAAGCCGACATGGAGCCTCAGTCTGGGACCTCCAAGCAGGCTTGCTGCTGCTGCTGCCCCTGGCCTGTTATCCACATGCCTCGCCTCCACACTGGTTCTGGCTTACAGTCCTGCAAAGTCTCATCAGCCCTGGATCCTGTGACCTAAGTCCTCGGCTACTCCCCCTGCCCTAGTCGCTCTCTTGCAGCCAGGCCACCTGCCCTGCCGAGCCGACCTCAGCCTCCTCCCTCCCCTCCATCCCAGTGGATGACGAGACCACATGAGGCTCGCCTGCCACTAGTTACAAGTAAAACCTTGAAACTGAAACCTGTGAGAGCCAGTAGTCTGGGAAGACAGGGCTCTCGCATCCAATTTTAAATTGGTGGTGGAAGGCAGAAGCTCAAGTTTTTGGATGTTTCTCTGACTTTTTTTCTTTCATAACAGTTAAATTATGGCACCAAGAGAAGGATAATGACAAATCACTTACAAATTTTGTTCCACAAATCTCGGACCCCTAGATTGGGTAGCGTCTAAATGAGACATGCACGTGTTTACGGTGACTCTATCTCCCACGTGAAGGGTTCTTTTCTGGAAACCCAGAGCAGAGGCAGCCTCAGAGAGAGCTTTAAATCTGTGAAACTCTGCCTGTCTCTCACTTCCCTCCGAGAGCTATGGTCTTTGACTTTCCCATAATTTCTAGGACCCTCTGCTCCATTCATCTACAAAGAAAATAAAGGACAATGAAGAAATTGGTAGCATGGCCATTAATTCAATGTGTAACCACTGCCAGGAACACGTGTGTTTTCCAAGAGGGTCCTTCTGGATTTTCCGAGTGCCCTGGTCAGGGTCTGCCTCATCTGTGCCATGGCTCTGCTCAGGGCGACACTCTGGAAGGCCAGGTAGTGGGGCGCTCTCTGGGGGATCTCTGGCTGGATTGAGGTTAGCACATGAGTGGCAGGCAGCCCCTGTGTTGAAAGCGAGCCCTTGGTGCCTCCTGAACCAGTCCTTCTATACCACTCTCCTGGCCTCAAGGGACTGGTCTACTGATGGAGCCCCAACTCGCACTGGACCCATCAGAGCCCTTCCCTGGCACCCTGAGGCTGCCCGTGCTCATGTCTGCAGCTCCTTCAGGAAGCTGGGCTGAGGAGGATGCCGACAATAGGGAGAATCATGAAGACCAAAGAGGAGACCGAATCTTCTGCGACTCTCTGTGCACAGAGCAACCTCACGGTTGTATTAGTTTGCTCAGGCTGCCATAACAACGTACAGCAGGCAGGGCATAAAAAGCAGGAATTTATTTTCTCCACAGTCCCAGAAGCTGGAAGTCCAAGATCAAGTTGCAGGCAGGCTTGGTTCCTTCTGAAGCCTTCTCCTTGCTCTGTAGATGGCCCTGTCTTCTCCCTGTGTCTCCACGTGGTCAGCTTTGGCACATGCCTGCGTCTGAACTTCTTCTTCTAAGGACACCAGTCACACGGGAGCAGGGCCCACCCCGAGGACTTCATTATAACTAAATTACCTCCTCAAAGACTCTACCTCCCAAGATAGGTTTGGAGGTACTGGGATCCCATCTGTACCTGCACCTCAGCCTTTCTCCGACACTCCAAAGGATCAGTGGCTGCTACAAATGGTATCTTTCCTTAATTAGTATATTTCTACTTGGGTTTTGTTAGTGTGTAGAGTTTTTAGGGTTTTGCTATGTTAGTCACACTGTTTGTACTATAAATTGCAAGTGTTTTCCCAGTTCTTGGATTTTTTGCTTTGCTCATTTTAAAAACCATATAATTAAAGAAAAGTTACTGCTTCTAAATTTGAGTGATAATTAAATTCTCTCTTATAACAGAAATAGAAAACGGTGGCAAAGGGGCGCCTGGGTGGCTCAGTTGGTTAAGCGTCTGCCTTCGGCTCAGGTCATGATCCCAGGGTCCTGGGATTGAGTCCCGCATTGGGCTCCTTGCTCAGCGGGGAGACTGCTTCTCCCTCTCTTGTTCCCTCTGCCCCCCTTCCCTGCTTCTGCTCTCTCTCTCTCTGTCAAATAAATTAATAAAATCTTAAAAAAAAAAAAAAGAAAAAGTGGCAGGGAATGGTATACAACACCAGACGGACGGTAGAGATGTGGCTGAAGCAAGTCAGTCTCTTGGGGCCTCAATTTCCCTTTTCATGGGATTGATGCCCCCCTCACCTTCTTATCCCCAAGCCCACGCTAATAACCTTTGAAAAAAGTAACCCACTTTCTAGTGCCTGTATGTTTCTATCCAGGAACATATAGGAAATCTGGGGGAAAAAACCTCAAAGAAGAATATAGTGAACACCCTATCGGATTCCTTTCATTGTCCATCTAGGGGAGTGTGGCCCAGAATACAGATCCTACCACGTCGGGGGAAGGCGGGGTGGAGGTAGGGGGGAGGGGGAGGAAAATCATTAGCTGCCCTCCCGCCAGCTGTCTGGGACCGTAAGATTCAAGCAAAACCAGCCGCGATGCGCTGTTCTCTGATGTAGGCTCAGCTCGGGGAAGAATATTGATTCTGGCCACAGCCATCCCTGTTTCAAAAGTTATTTCATGTTCGAAAGAAGTGATAGAGTTGATGAAAGGAGATGAAAATATCTCAGTGTGCGATGACAGTGTCCATGAGGTTGTGTCCTTAAAAATAGAGTTTCAATGACACCGGCTGCCTCCCAAATGTTCCTTGGGAGGGGTCGCGGTGTTTACGCCCGGAAGGTGCCTCGTTTCTCAAACTCCTGCTTAAGAGTCAAGTCCTTCGAGTGATGTCTGCTCCCTACGAAGGCGAAGCCGAAGCCGAATTCTGGGTAGCATCAGAAGGCCTTCGGAGACGGGGAGGTCAGTTCTGCTATTCCGTGGTGGTGGTGGCGGACAGCCGATCAAGTTCATCCTGTCCTGGCCGCCAGGCCCCTCACCTGCTGGGGCCTGTCCTGGGATCAGGAGCTTCCCCTCCAGGACAAAGGAGAGAATATAGCCACCCCAGCCCACGTCCGCCCAGGCGCTGCTGGCCGAGCCCTGCTCCGACCTCTACCTGAGCCTCAGTGCCAGTGATAGCCTGCTCTCAGCTCGGAGGCCACCTCCATGTCCTTCCTACCCCCCAACACCCAGCAACACCCAGGCCCTCACTCTGAACTACTGAAGAGGCTCACGAGTAGTTGCAGACGGGGCCTTAACACGAGGCTCTAAAGCTGAAGGGAAGTATTTCTAAACTCTTCATACTAAAAGAACACATTTCTATGAGCATGCTCAAGGAAGAATGAATATATATATACATAGTGAGAAAGAGAGAGAGAATGCCCATGAGTTGGAGAAAGGGCAGAGGAAGAGAAAGTATCTCAAGCAGACTCCCCACTGAGCCTGGAGTCCAACGCCGAGCTGGATCTCACGACTCTGAGTCCATGACCTGAGCCAAAATCAAGAGTCCGATGCTCAGTGGACTGAGCCACCCAGGCGCCCCTGCATTACTTTTCTATTCTCTCTATAGAACACAATATTATGAGACTGGTGTCATCTGTGAGCCCTGAGAACATCAGTAACACTTCCCAAATGTAGACAGGTCATCTAGACTGTCACTAAACACCCACTATGGGACTCCGCCACCTCTCAATCTGTTCATGATCAAACGACAAAACTTTCTCAAGATATTACTAATATATAAATGATTGTCCTTAAATATCCTATTTCCAAACAGCATAACATACATATTGAAGAGGGGGGATTGAGTGGGTCTTGGAACAGTGGGCAGCAGGTGTTTTTATTATTGACTGTTCTTGACTGCCAGTAAAAATATTGTCTACAGATAATTCACATCGTCAAGATTTTGTCTGTGTAGGTTGGAAGATGCTGCTACTCACCATTTAATGCTCTCTGGATCTCTAAAACATTAGGGATGAGAACTATCCCAATTATCTTCTTTTTTAACCAAAAGAATTTGATTCCAGCTGCACAGGGATCCGTGTGAATGAATGAAGCATGAAGGGAATATGAAGCTACTTCTTGCAGGGCATTTTCAAGGCTGGCCAATGAAAATGTTACATATGTGTATTGTCTGTCTCTCCCCACGAGAATGTGAAGATTTGGGGTCTGTTCTGTTCACTCCTGTGTCTCCAGACAGCGCTGACATATAGTAACCACTTAATAAATCCATATTAAATGAGAAAACTAAGAAAAACCAAGATCAGTGTATATGAAGAGGGCCTCGAAGTGGATGAGGCCAAAAAGGGCAAGAGGAATGCAGAGGAGGGTTATGTTGGGCAATTTGTGGATAAGGACAAAGATGATGGAGTAAGTAATTTTTCCAGATTTTGGCACAGTGCCAGTTGTTATTTTCTTGCTCCCACCCAGTGACCCCTTGAGGGAGCCGGAGTGGGGATCAGAATCTCTGGGGTAGACTCAGACTCTGCATCCACATCTCAGCGAATGACAGGCCAAGCCTCCCTGCGAGAGCACCTAGAGACACTGGATGGAATGAGGCCTCAGAGACCCACAGTGAGCAGTGGGAATGACTGTGGCAAGATCTTGGAGGCAAAGGAAAACCCAAGGGTGAGCTTAGCATCTGAGGCTACTTTCCCCCCTGTCCCCAGGGGGAGATGGAGAGATGCCGAGCTCCTGGCAGCCTCGGAAGGCTAGAAGGTCATTGCTGAGACCTCCTTTCCTCACTCAGTTTGTCACCCAGTCACGTTCCTGTTGTGTGAGGCTGTCTCTGGTCCATTCACTTCTACCTCCCAGGATCCTGGTTTATCCCCACAGTGCCTCATGTCTGAAAGGCCGCCTCCACACCAGTGCCCCTCTGATCTCTTATCCACACTACCCTCCACAAATGTAGCCAATGTGACCAGTCCACTCACCTGCTCACTGTTTTAAACAATTTCGATTCCTCACTATTTTTAGGATCCAGACCTGGCTCTCTAACTGCACTCACAAGGCCCTGTGACACCTGGCCTTACCTACTGCTCCAGCCTCATGTCACACCACATTTCCTCTGACTTCAGAGCTGGCCTGGCACCCTGGTTTTCTTTCAGATCTGTGCCCTCTCCTTGGCCACAGGGCCTTTGCACATGCTCTCATTTCTGCCTGGGAGACTCTTTCCAATCTCTGTTCCTCAGATCTCAGCTCTGTCACCGGAGGGCATACATGAAGGGGGAAAATGAGAATTTTCTGTTATCTCATCAGCTTTCCCAGGTGTCAGAACCATCAAGACAAAGCTAAGACCACCATTGACCTGGTCCAGGGTATCCTGAGGGGCCTTAAAAGGGAAACACTCAGAATTGGAATGAAATGGATCAGCTACCACAATCTGAAAGAAAGTACATATTTGAAGTTGGCCTGTCTCTCGGGAGAGGTCTGGTGTTCTCTTGGGAAGCCAACAGTTGTTGCTCAGGGGATGGTCTTCCCTGTCCAGCTAACTCACCCATCTGACTTACCTAGACCCTATTGGGATGGACAGTGTAGGTGTGGAGGAACATTAAGGGAGAAAATGGGACAACTTAAACACTTGTGATCCTAGATTATGTAGGTCAACAGTCTTCTCTAGTTACCCTAGGAAACCCATGGGCCACAGCTACTGGGGAAAGAGTGGGGAGGCAGGAACACATGCAGGAGGGAATAGATCATCTCCCCAAACCTGAGAGGAGATCGCATGTGCTCCTGAGGAGCACACTAATTGGGTTCAATGAATTTTGGCATTTTCAGCAGGTTCTCATGTGCTCATTGAGCGTCCTTGATAGAAAGGCAATCAGTTATGTGTCTTACTTGCTCAAATCTCCCTTAGGGAGATGACAGAAAACACTTGAAACGGGAAGAGCAGAGCTTGAGGGATTCCTGAGGCAACAGGAAACTGACATAGTGCAGGGAAAGCACAGTGCCATCTCTGAGAAAATTCACAATAGTTTCTAGATGCCAGACTTGCTGTTCCATCTAAAAAGGTGTGTGTGTGTGTCAGGGTGGGGGCTTCCCTGAGTCCCCCAGGAATGGTTGCACATTCAAGCGAGGAGCACTAAACCAGCACCTCCTCCCTTCTCCCCACTCTTTGTTGGGGACATCACAGTCTGGGGTCCTCAGAGGCTCGTGGGCTAGTAGCCTTCCCCACAGTCACCCGCTCCCAGCGTTGGGGCACGGGGCCACACGACCAACCCAAGGGGGCTGGTTCAGCACTGCAGCTTTTTTATCAGAGCCTCTTCCAACGGTGTTACAGTGAGCATCTAGACCTTCTTCTCTTAAGAGAAGAGTCTAATCCCAGGTTTTGCTTCACTGTTTTCCAGGGACCAAATCTCCTATCTAAGCATTGCCAGACTCACCCAGATCAGGTTACACTAGAAGCAAATGCAGCGGTGTGAACAATGGGCTGAGATTTTACTACACTGCAGGGTGACAGGCCCTCAACCTGGTCCTGAACCTTCTCTTTAGGTTTTTCTTCCTCTGATCTATTTCTTACTTTTTTTTTCCTTTTCTTTTTGTTATGGTTTTGTTGTTCTCAGCTTTGTTGAGATACAGCTGACAGAGAACACTGTGTTAAGTTTGCAGTGGACAAAATGTTGATCTGATATGTATATTGCACATAGATTATATATGTATTGCGTATGTATTGATATATCTATTGCATATATGTTGTAAAATGATCTCCCCCACAGTGTTATCTAACACTGTAGTCACATTACACAATTACCATTAGACTTGACCCTGAACAACACAGGGGTTGGGGTGTTGAGACTCCATGCCATTGAAAAGCTGAACGTAACCTCTCACTCCCCAAAACTTACTTTGGGGTAATAGCCTACTACTGTCAGAAAGCCTTCCTGATAACCTAACAGCTGATTAACACATATTTTGTATGTCATGTGTATTATACATTGTATTCTTACAGCCAAATAGGCTAAAGAAAATGTTATTAAGAAAATCGTCAGGAAGAGAAAATACACTTACAGTACTATACTGTATTTATCGAAAAAAATCCACAAATAAATGAATCCGTGCAGTTCAAACCTGTGTTGCTCAAGGATCAACTGGGCTTTTTTTGGTGGTGAGAATATCTGAAATTTACTCTCTTGGCAACTTCGGTGTAGACGACAGGCCCACCTTGGTTCATTGTGCTTTGCTTTCTCATGCTTCACAGATACCGCAGTTTTTACAAACTGAAGGTCTGTGGCAACCCTGCGTTGAGCACGTCTGTTGGCGCCATTTTTTCAACAGCGTTTGCTCACTTTGTGTCTCTGGGTCACATTTTGGTAATTCTCACAATATTTTAAACTTTTCCATCTTTATTGTATTTGTCATGGTTATCTGTGACCAGTGATCTTTGATGTTATGTAATTGTTTTATGTGTGTTCTGATGGTTCCATCCACCAGTTGTTTCCCCACCCCAGACTTCCCTGATCCCTGAGACACAACAATATTGAAAGTAGACCAGTTAATAACCGGACGATGACCTCTAAGTGTCCATGTGAAAAGAAGAGTCACATCTCTCACTTTAAATCAAAAGCTGGAAATGATTAGGCTAAGTGAGAGGAAGGGGTGTTGAAAGTCTAGATAAGCCAAGAACCAGGTTGCTTGCCCCAAAGAGATAAGTTATGGATGCAAAGGAAGAGTTCTGGAAGGACCTTCCAAGTGCTACTCCAGTGAACACATGGATGACAAGAAAGTGAAACTGCCTTACTGCTGATATGGACAAAGTCTCAGTGGTCTGGACAGAAGATCCAACAACCACAACATTCCCTTTAGTCAAAGCCTAATCCGGGCGCCTGGGTGGCTCAGTGGGTTAAAGCCGCTGCCTTCAGCTCAGTTCATGATCCCAGGGTCCTGGGATCGAGGCCCACATCGGACTCTCTGCTCAGTGGGGAGCCTGCTTCCTCCTCTCTCCTCTCTCTCTGCCTGCCTCTCTGCCTACTTGTAATCTCTCTCTCTGCGTCAAAATGAAAAAATAAAAAATCTTTAAAAAAAAAAAAAAAGCCTAATCCGGAGCAAGGCCGTCACAACTCTTCAATTCTGGGAAGGCGTAGAGAGGGGATGAAACTGTGGAAGACAAGTCTGAAGCTAGCAGGGTTGGTTCATGAGGTTTAAGGACAGACACCATCT
Source organism: Ailurus styani (assembly GCA_002007465.1). Taxonomy (NCBI): domain Eukaryota; kingdom Metazoa; phylum Chordata; class Mammalia; order Carnivora; family Ailuridae; genus Ailurus; species Ailurus styani. The sequence goes on from LNAC01000272.1 coordinate 665,451, forward strand.
CAACATCAAACTGCAAGATCAAGTAGCAAGGGCTGATGGAGAAACTGCAGCAAGCTCTCTGGAAGATCTATCAGAGATCTTTCATGAAGGTGGCTCCACAATCCTACACAACGGATTTTCAGTGTGGATGAAACAGTCTATCAGAAGAAGATGCCATCTAGGACTTTCACAGCTAGAGAGGGGAGGGCAGTGCCTGGCTTCAAAGCTTCAAAGGACAGGCTGCTTGTCAGGTGCTCATGCAGCTGCTGACTTTAAGCTGAAGCCTGTGCTCGCTGAAAATCCCAGGGACCTGAAGAATTAGCTAAATCCACTCTGCCTGTGCTCTATCAATGGAACAACAAAGCCTGGATGACAGCACATCTGCTTACGACATTTGCTGAATATTTTAAGCCCACAGTTGAGACCTATTGGTCAGAAAAAAAATTCCTTTCAAGATATTACTGTTTCTTGGTAATGTATCTGGTCCCCCAAGAACTCTGACGGAGAGATGGTTCAGACCTGCACACAACATCCACTCTGTAGCCCACAGATCATGGAGTAATTCTGACTCTCAGGTCTTGTTATTGAAGAAATATATTTCACAAGGCCACAGCTACCATAGATAGTGATTCCTCCAGTGGATCTGGACGAGTAAAAGGAAAACCTTCTGGAAAGGATTCACCATTCTGGATGCCATTAAGGACATTCATGATTCACCACAGGAGGAAGGGATGCCCTGGTTTTCTATAGGCCACCTCCCCCAGGCAGACCCTCTGATCTTCTATGTTGCAAAATCTGGTATGATCGCAGTCCTCAGTTGACATACCCATTCCCAAACTGGGTGCCCCTCTAGAAGAAAATTAGGGCTAATTTTACTCCATAACAAACATTCTGTTTAGCTGCCAAAGGCAGGGATGCACCCTCTGGATGAAGTTTTATGGAATTCAAATGGGCATATCAAGGCACTACACCACAGTTCCATGATCCTGGACAGCCATGGCCTTCAAGTTGGAAGGAAGGATGGAGCAGCCGATGGAGTAAATTGGTTTTACTGGGCATCACTTCAAATTCTTCTCGTATATGCGGAAGGAGTCCACGCATCTGTTGGTGATTAGGGGGAGCAAAGGGGTGGTCTAATCTCCTCTCAACCAAGAGCACACACACACCTCATTCTGAAGAATGTCCAACAAATTCCTTCTAAAAATGTAATTTAATTCTTACTAAAGCAATATGTGTACATAATTTTAAAAGTCAAGTGATACTCCATGACATATAAGAAAGTTAGCAGTTGTCTGCCCCAGCCTTCCGAAACCTCAATTTCTGTTTCCCCTCTCCATGGCTCACAAGAAATGCTTTAAAGTTTTTAGCTTCTCTTCCTTTTTCTTTAAGCTTTGATATTTCTGCATAACACATTTATATTACTCATCATGATTTTCAACATTTTAGAAGTCACCTAGTAACTTCCCATTTCTTAACTTTATTATGTTTTCTAGAGGGCATACATCCTATCCCTGTCTTCCCAATTTAGTTATAACAGTTTTTTGTCAAATCGATATTTTGTATTTCCATCCTATTGTTATGCCAATGTTGTTCATGCTAGAACATGCACCATATTATGATTTTATTTCCCTTATTAGACCGTTTTGTATTCATTGCCTTACTTTTTGTTTAGTTTTATAGCAATTACTTATCCCTGATTCATCCCCAAACATTCTAAAAGAACTAATGCTCTATGCGGTCAAACATAGCTCCTAAGTGATCAGATGCACGGTCTTCCCTCTGAGCTAGCCCTCCTGGGGCCGCCATTTGCAGAATGAGAGGGGAGGGGGCCTCGCTGCACAGTCAGCTGACATTCACTTTATGCTCAGCCAGAGTGTCTCTGGTCCAGCCTCCCTGGAGTCTAAGTCTTCTGCCTTTTCCAAAGACAGGCAGGCTCATTCCCATGGCTGTGTAGGCTGGGCTTGGAATTGGGGGGGGGGGTGCCTAGCTCTTCCTTTTATTCAAGCTTTACATCAGTTCTGCTTTCTGCCTGCACCATGGACCCCTTATTCTCTCTCTGGGAAGGTGCTTATGCCTTGGTTCCTGAACCTCCCCAGGCTTCTGTCCTGGGAAGCAGGTTTTTAGCAGTTTTGTTTCCTCTGTGATCAGATTTCTGCTTGCATAGCTTAGCCAAGTCAGTGCCATTTCTTCAACTGTGTTCATTTTCTCCAAATTTGGTTGACATCTCTGCTCTGTCATCTCTTCCTGTTCTCTTATTCCTTTAGATCCTTTTGTGAGACTCTGGGAGGAGGCAGAGATAAATGTTGTCCATCTTGTTCAGCTGAAAACCTCCTTCAATTAATTCTTAACCTTAAGTGCTAGTGATAGAATCAATCTATTTGGAGTATAAAGGGGCGGTGGGGACTAATCGACTCAGTTCATCCCCATGTACCATTCATGAGTAGCAGGTCTTGTTCCTAGAGTTTTAGGGTATGCAATGGACAATCAGGTCTAGTTGTCTTCTTGGGATCTCTTCTATGCTTGTTCTCAGTCTGCAATCATCCTGCTCTGTGCATGAACAGAAATGGTTCTCTTGGGAACTCTTCCTGGCCACCCAACACCCCCACCCCTAGTCCTTTTATTCCTCATCTTCTCCCTAAAATGGCTGCTCTGGCTACGGCCTTGGGTATACATTGTCAGCCAGTGGATGGAGCTATGGAGTAGATTTCTCTGGTTTGCCCAGACCCCATGCTGGAGACAGGGTGGAGGGAGCCTCAGATCCTGTTGGTGGAATGGAAAAAGGCCATTATGGTCATCTGGTCTCCAGGTGGTTTATCTCAAATATGTCAGATACCTTGTGCTGTTGGCATATCTGCTGTGTTTTATTAGCCTGAAGAGTGTCTGCCTTCCTCCCAGACTTGGGTTATACTGTGAACACTTTTTTCAATTATCCTACCTTTGGAAGGAACAGGCTTTAGGAAGAGAATGGAGGCAGAGAACCACAAAAGTATTTCTTAAGTGTGAACAATTAATTTTGGATGTATTAATCAGTATTTTGTGACCCTTAATCCATTTATTTATTTTTTGTTTAACTTTAAATTTTTTTAAAAAGATTTTATTTATTTATTTGAGAGAGAGAGAGTGAGAGAGAGCAAAAGCAGTGGGAAAAGCAGAGGGAGAGGGAGAAGCAGACCCTCCTCTGAGCAGGGAGCCTGATGTGGAACTCAATCCTGGGACCTGGGGATCATGACCTGAGCTAAAGGAAGACACTTAACCAACTGAGCCACCCAGGTGCCCCTATTTCTTTGTTTAGCTTTAAAAACAAAGTGCAATTGAGCTTAATATACTTATGGCTCTTCCCTCTTTTCATTCCAAACATCTGGGCAGGACTTTGCCATTTGGCATAAATCCACCATCTGCTGTAATTTACTTAATTCCCTATGGTGTGTTGAGTTCTGTAAAACTCGTTTTTACAAACAGTAAAGCGGAATTGGGATACTTCAAAAAGACAAATCTGATACTTTGGGTATCCAAGATTTCTGTCAATTTTGTTAAATATGCACTAGGAATATGAAAATAAAATTGAAGAATCCTTAGAAGAAATGGCTAAAAAATAGTCACTGATATGATTGAAAGTAGAGTTAGACAGAATGAAGAGACATGGGACTATGTCCCAAATGAAAGAACAGGACAAAATCCACAGCAAGACACCTAAGTTAAATGGAGATAAGTAATATGCCTGATAGAGAATTCAAAACAATGATCTTAAAAATAATCATTGGACTTGAGAAAGGAGTGGAGGACATCAGTGAGACCCTTAGCAGAGAGATAAAAAACGAACCAGTCAGGGATAAAGAACACAATAAATGAAATAAAAAATACACTGGATGGGGATGTCTGGGTGGCTCATTTGGATAAGCATCTGCCTTTAGCTCGGGTCATGATCCCAGGGTCCTGGGATCAAGTCCTGCATCAGGCTCCTTGCTCAATGGGGAGCCTGCTTCTCCCTCTGCCTGTTGTTCCCTCTGCTAGTGTGCATGCGCGCTCTCTCTCAGACAAATAAATAAATTAATTTAAAAAATACACTAGATGGAATAAATAGTAGACTAGATGAAACAAAAGAATGGATCAGTGGCCAGGAGGACAGAGTAATGGAAGTTAATTAAACTGAGCAGGTGACAGAAAAAAAATTATGCAAAGTGAGAACGGACTTAGAGAACTCAACAACTCTATGAAGAGTAATAACATTTGCCTTATAAGGACCCCAGAAGAAGACAGAGAAAAGAGAGCAGAAAACTTATTTGAAGAAATAGTAGCTGAAAAATCCCCAGATCTGGGGAAGAAAATAGAAGTCCAGATTCAGGAAGCACAGAGATCCCCTTGCAAAATGAACCCAAGGAGAGCCACACCAGGACATGTAGTCATTAAAATGGCAAAATGTAATGAGAAAGAGAGAATTTTAAAAGGAGCAAAAGAAAAGAAAAAAGTTACAAATAAGGGAAACCCCATAAAAGTTCTGGTGGCTTTTCAGCAAAAAACTTTGCAAGCCAGATGGGCGTGGCATTCACAGTGCTGAAAGGAAAAAAACTTGCAAACAAGAGTACTCCATACAGCAAGGCTATCAATTGATTATAAGGAGAGATAAAGAGCTTCTCAAACAAACAAAAGTTAAGAGTTCAGGACCACTAAACCAGCCCTACAAGAAATGTATTTGTGAGCGGAAAGGAAAGACCATAAACAGGAGTAAAAATTAGGAAGTACAAAAGCAGTAGAAGTAAGTAAGTGTATCTATAAAAATCAGTCAAGAGGCTTACAAAATAAAAGGATATAAAGTATGACACCACATAATCTAAAACATGGGGAGAGGAATAAAGAATGGATTCAAACCTAAGTGACCATCACCTTACTATAGACTGCTACATGCAAAGGAGGTTACATACAAACGTAATGGTAACCACAAATAAAAAACCAGCAGTAGATATGTAAAACATAAAGAGAAAGGAATCCAAGTATATCGCTAATGAAAGCCAACTAATTGTGAGAGAAGAGAGCAAAGGAAGAAAGAAACAGAGAAGAACTACAAAAAACCCATAAACCAAGTAAAAAAATTGGCAATAAATACATACCCATTAATAATTACTTTCAATGTAAATGAAGTAAACACTCCAATCAAAAGACATAGGGTGATGGAGTCCATAAAAAACAAGACCCACCTATATGCTGCCTACAAGAGGCTCATTTTAGACCTAAAGTCATCTGCAGATTGAAAATGAAGGGATGGAAAAGCATTTATCATGTAAATGGAAGTGAAATGACAGCTGAGGTAGCAATACTTTT
>LNAC01000272.1:676216-687918 GCA_002007465.1 Ailurus styani
ACAGTAGAGGCTACTTCGTCATATGTGAACTACAACAGATCATACGATTCTACATTTTGGGGAAAAGTATCCTTAGGGAATTGACACTTTGGCTTTCAGGCTCATTAGGCTTCTCAGGAGCCTTCCAGCAGGTTGGGAACTAGATTGGGTGGTACCTGGTGCTTTTCTGCTAGACTCTTGATCTGGCTCTTGTGGAGGACAGAGAGGCAAGCCTGGGACCTCCAACTCTCAGGCTGCACAGTGAAGTACCTTGTTTAGAGAGCCAAGGAGGGTCTAGGTACTCAGAGAAACTCAAGTGTTTTGGTCCACTTAATTAAATTATTTGCAAGAGTCTGAGCATCGAAGTTTTCAAAGGTACTTAAAATTAGGAGCCCCATATGTGTCTGGGAAACTATGCAAATGCAAGACAAAAAAACCCCACAAAAAACCAGAGGGTCAAGACTGTAGAAAAAGTGGCCTCACAGGTCCCGGAGGGGCACAAAAAGGCTCAAGTTATTTCCCTGAAATTAAAGTCTTTGGAAGTGAGCGGGGTCCAGATCTGGGACATCCGGCATATGCTGTCTTTGGGGAGGGGCTGACCTCGGTGGAGGCGGGGGGAGTGTGCTGCAGGAAGGCGGAGGGGAGACAGGCTCCTCGCCCTCACACTCAGGGGCAAGGACGGAGGAAAACGTGGCTTCCCAGGATCATATGCAGGTGGAGACGAGGGGGCTGGAGGGAGCTAACACCAGATGGACTCAATTTTCCATGTAAAAATCAGGTGAGATCATCCAGCAAGTGTCAGTGGGGGGAGGGCAAAGCAGAATGGAAAACAGAGAGAAGACGGGCCGTTTTTGAAGTTTTTAAGCCTTAAATGTGTTGCACGGGGGTGGCCAGGATTAGGTAATTGGTGATTTGTTTTGTTTTTCAGCAGAAGTGATGGATCTGAGAAGGAGAGAATTCGGGGCATTTGTTCATCGTCATGCACTTAAGCATTATGATTTAATTCCTCGTCAAAATTGCTGCCACACATAGTCAAGATCTCTAAAAGCTATGAACTTTACACAATCTTTTTTTTTTTTTTGCCTCTTGAAAGGGCACATATTTAAAGACTATAGCTTAATGCTTCTTCACAAAGTGAAGCCTCCTATGTGTCCCACCCCAAGAACGAGAAACAGAACGAGTGGTCCCCAGGAGACTCGGGGTCTTTTCAGTCACGACGGCTGCTCCCGATGTGAAGCAGCACCCCAATTTCCAACAGCATGGATCAAGTTTGCCTAAAACCAAAAGAACTTTCAAGTCAATGCCTTCCTGTTCTTCAAAACCATAGGTAAGATCTTAAGTCACTGCCTTCTCAAATGTTGTGGGAAGACAGAGTTCATTGGGTTCTGTAGCCTTCAGCATGTGTGTGTGTGTGTGTGTCAGGGTGGGGGGATATGCTTCTTCCAGAAGCTTGCTGCAGGTGAGCTCACAGTCTGTGAGGAGGATGGGTGATGGGTGACGGGTGATGGGTGATAGGTGGCTACACACCTGACCGATCTCCATCACTTCCCCTGCATGGGAGGTCAGAGGACGCATACAGGTAAAGGTCAGGAGTCAAGAAAAGTTGCAAGGATGGTTCCAGTCACTCCAACATATGCTTGCTAGGCCTTCTCCCCCCTGCCCCCTGCCCCCGCCCCGCCCCAGCTCAGACTCTTATGGAGGAGAATACAGCCACAACTCAATACAGTAAGATAAGGGTCACATTAGTGCACAGCACAATCCAGTCTCCAAATACATAGCATAGAATACCAAAGGAATATTCCTGCATTACCGTGCTCAGGGGGAAAAGCACTCCGAGGGGTCAGTGGTAGGGACAGGTACCAGCCGGCTCACAGACTCTGGCTTTTCCTACAACTGTATGGGACTCTTCATGCAAACCTGCCCACGTATTTCAAATATCACTCCTATAAGACAAACTCTGATTCCTCTCTGATTACAGCCCCCAGCATAAGGTGAAAGTACACAGTAGGTTCTCAATAAATGTGTGTTAAGTGAACAAGCTCTCGTGATCTTAGAGCAAGGGTGTTCAGATGCATGGAAGTCCTGATTCTCTGCAGGCTGATGGGTGGACTTCTGAAGCCAAAGCTTGAGAGATGGGTCAGTTGCATCATTTTGGGGACCCTTCAACTCTGAGCTTGGGCTCCTCCTCCCTGACCTGGAGACTGTGAGTATTTCGCAGGGTTTCCAGGAGACAGCACCATGGGTCTGGCATGTCCCACCTGCACCTCTCTCCCCTTGCATGTTCAGGGGCCCCCTCGGACCTGTGCCATGGCAGGGGAGTGCAGGCCACCGGTTCCAAGCTGCGGGGGTGGGGGCATGTTCTACTCTTAGGGTAAAATCTGGCAAAATCAGGTTCAGAATTCTACACCTACCCAGGCCAAGGTGATGACAAATAACATCAGCTTCTGAAGTTTACCAACAGAGTCGCTGAGCCACAAAAGAGAAAATCACACCCCCAAGGTCAAGGGAAAGAACTTTCCGGAAACTCGGCTGTTTCTAATCCAGCCAGTTCATCAAACACAGGAGCTGTGGGCCATGCATGTTCACAATTCATATGACAAATGTGAGTAAAGCTGCATCCCGCCTCTCTACGAGACAGCCATTTACCGCCTTACAACTCAAAGTGGGGTCCCTGGACCAGTGGCGTTGGCATCGCCTGGGAGCTGGACAGAAATGCAGAATCACAGGCTTTGGGACCTGCTGCAGACCCAGGGAATCAGAGTCTGCATTCTAGCCAGATTCCAGCGGATGAAGAGCACATTGCAGATCCAGAAACTGCTTTAGAGAGCTATGGGATCCCATATACGACCACAGTAGTATCTTAAAGCTCTGTTTCGCTGAGGTCCCTACTGCCCCCTATAGACCATAATCACAACAGCAATGGGCTGACTTTAATACAAATCAATCCAGGGACAGATGCTGCAACGCTGTATACTCCCTTTTATGATCAGAGGTACATATAAGACAAGTGGTTGATTCTTGAAATACCAGATGCTAACGGCATGCTACATTTGTAAACACAGCAAAATCCTACGCTTAAAGGGAAACACAATTTCTTCCCGCAAGGGCAGTAAAAATAAGAAATAGGAAGTCAATCTGGGGGTTTGCTAGCCCAGAAAACATTCTTTTCTTTTTTTTAAGGGTTCATTTAAGTTATCTCTAACCCAGCATGGGGCTCAAACTCACCACCGTGAGACCAAGAATTGCACACCCTTCCGGCTGAGCCAGCCAGGGCTGGGGAGCCCACAGACATTCTTTTCTTAAGATTGAATGTCTGTGTCTTCTCTATGGGTTTTCTTAGAATAATTCAGTGATCTACAATTCCATAAACTATTGCTAAATCCTGAGAATTGGTGTCTTGAATGTATTCATTCGGCACATTTTATAGAAGGGATTTGATTTTTTTTTTCCCAAGGAGGAATGGGGACAATGGACAGTTAGAGCACTAGTCCCAGTTGGTGCCTGGAGTCAACACAGGTGGAGGAACATGAGCGAGCTTGGGCTGTTGAGGTCTAGGGCCAGAATCTCCCGGCCAGTGAGGGTCCACAGACTTCTCTCCCACCCTGTGCAGTGCCCAGAAGAGGAATCATGCCACGCACACTAACGATCCCAAGGAAAAGGTCGAATGTACTTACAAAGCTTTTTACAACACTTGCAAGGTCAGTGCTATCAACCTCAAGGTCCCCTTCAAAAGCTAGTCAGGGACAAGGTCATAAGCAGATGGAATTCCCCATCCACCCTGCCCCTGGGAAAACCCTGCTTCCTGTGCTCCCCACCCTGCTGACCTTCAGGGCAGGATTCCAGCTCCGGCTGCAGAGCGAACTCACACCCGTCCCTGGAAGTCAGCATCTGCTGGACCACCACTCCTGTGACCTTGAATATGCAATGTAAACAGCAACACCTCACATTTTCTCAGCCCCTTAACACCACCCTGACTGTCATCCCCACCTTCTTGGTAATCCAGAGCCTCATCTGCCCTCTTCAGTCATTTATTCATTCAACGAATACTCACGTTTCTCGTTTCTCGAGCAGCTCTGAGACCCTGGGTGTGAAACCAGGAATCAAAGGGTCAATGCAACTAATCATAGCCATTGGCTACTAAGTGCAGGTGCTACTTTTTACCCACACTGTTCTCATTGGCCTTTCATTTGAAGCTAGTCCTCCTATCCCCCCTGCCCCCCCATCACCTCCTTCAGCTGCCTCTAGAAGAAACCCTTTCCTTGCTGCGGACTTCACGTCTCAGGGACTGTCTTTGCTGCACATCGAGCAGACGAATGAATTTGGGTTTGGTCACCAGTACTTTTCTGGCCCTGGAAGGGCCGCACTAAATACGGCAGAATCATCTCTTGCCCTTCTTGAGCTCAGCTGTCCAGCACAGTAGCCAGTAGCCACAGGCGACCGTTTAAATTTTAATCAAAATGAAATAAAATGAAAGACTGGGAGCAGCAGCGGCTAACTTCTAAACGCTCGTTAGCTACAGCTGGCTAGTGGTTGTCAGTATTGGACAGCACAGATACAGAGCATGTCCATCATCATGGAAAGTTCTATTGCACAGCGCTGCCTTAGAGCTTTTATTCATTCTGCTGGTGGAGAGAGATAATAAACAACATTTAAAATAGACATTATGAAAATATCAGGCAAAGAGGATGAAGGACCACAGAGTAAGAAGGGACAGATGGTAAAGGAATTGGGATGCAGGGGGCTGATACTGTGAACATTGGCTCTAATGGCTGTCTTCTCTTTCTTGACATTCCTCCTTAGGTACCATGACACTGTTGACCTATTCTCATACCGCTCTGGCTGAGCCCATGGTGATGGAACAGCCCTTCCCGAGATTCATACAGTAAGAACCAGAAGAGGGTTCCTTATTTACTGAAGTCCCAGATGTGCTCCTGGATCTCAAAGTATCTTAACACCATCCAGATGAGCAGCTGTGACATGGCTAAAGGTACACGGTGCTTTTTAAGAGCTTCGACATGTAAGGAAAAGACAGGTCAGGAAGCACCATCTAAAATGCTGCCGGTGGGCGCCTGGGTGGCTCAGTGGGTTAAAGCCTCTGCCTTCGGCTCAGGTCATGATCTCAGGGTCCTGGGATTGAGGCCCGCATCGGGCTCCCTGCTCAGCGGGGAGCCTGCTTCCCCCCCCTCTCTCTGACTGCCTCTCTGCCTCCTTGTGATCTCTCTCCCTCTGTGAAATAAATAAATAAAATCTTTAAAAAAAAAATAAAATAAAATGCTGCCGGTTCCTGAAGGTTGCCTCTGCCACCTTGTTCTCAGGAACACCACAAGGTGGCAGCACGACCTCACAAAAGCCGAGGCCACAGCTCCCATACTTCCTCCCCAGCACAAAATGAGCATTCCTTTATTAGGAGGGAAAGAGAAATCCTCTGGGGTAAGTGTGAACAAGAAAATGGCACCGATGTAATTAACAAAGGCTAATTAGAATAGCAGCATGACCCAGAATTCTAACTGCCGGTGTACAGAGTCCAGAATAATGGAGTAATGCAGAGAACTCTGATATGACTCCAGTTGAGATGATGCCCTTCACCCAATTTCGTTTTTGCATCAATGAACACACTTCAGTTTTTCTTCCCCTCCTCCACATTTTAAAATGAAAAGATGTCTCTGGCCTTTTTTTTGAACTGATCCATTGGTTTTCCATTAGCTTCATGTAAAACAATTAAGTGAAGAAAATCTATACATTTGTCCCCAGTTGCAATCTTGCAAGTTCAAGGCAATCTGCCACGTTCGGCATCTGGGATTCATCATGTCTGCTCTGTTACCTCATCGATGGGCACATATCTTTCCCAGATGTACAAAAGAAAAGGCCTAGGAAGTTACAAGGAAAGCAAAAACAGTCTCCATACTCTCAAGTTCCTGCTGCAGTCAGGTATGTGGGGATGGTAAACTGAGGGGAAGTGCACTCTAGGTCTGGTTTGTCCGAATATGTGGCCTTCTGCAAAAACCTGGCTAAGTGGCCCAAAGCCACGCCCATGCAGGCATAAGCAATCCAGGATCTCTTCCGAAGGGCATCTGGGTGAGAGCTTTCTTTAGGAAAGAAGCAGCGAGAGAGACAAAGCTGGAAAGGGCGAGGTCACAGTTAACCTAACATTTTAGGATTATTCAAGACACCAGGATTTGAACTCAGCTCTTTGAGATCTGTCTAGAACTACAATCTGGAGCTGTGTCGGGCCACATGTTTAATGACATAAAATTCAAGGCAACTGGGAGATATAAATCCATGTTTCTTTGTTCTCTTCCCCACACTCACCTCCCCCCCCCTTTTTTTTTATAAGACTGTCCTCTAATGACTACAGATCAGGAAGCAATATATATCAGTTTGTAACTTAGAACGGTTCCAATCTTTCATGTGCCAATTTTACTTTTGGGAATCTAGTCTAAGGAACTATTGCTAAATGCAGAAAGAAATCCTAATATGGAAAAAGATGTTTCATGCAGTATTATCTAAATCATGAACAATTTGGAGAAAAAACTATTAAATTGAGTAATAATAGAAAATAATCAAATTCAATGATATGTCTACATAATGGGTTATTAAGTTGTCATGAAAATGATGTGTGAAGACCAGACAAAATATAAAATGCTCCCGTAATTAAGAGAACAAAGAAAACAGTTTGTACAGTTGTGACAGTATGTTTAAATTTTGCATCGGAAATAGACTATAAAAGTCTATTTAATATGCCCAAATATTAAGAGGAGTTGTTTTGATGCTGATTGGCCAAGGTAAATTTTCCTCCTTTTTCCTTTCCAATAGTTTCCAAATTTTCTTTAAGTATGACTATAATGGGAAATACATACTTACGAAAACATCTATTTTGAATTTAAAATAATTTCGCTCTTTTCTCAAAATTTCAAACTGTCTTCTCCCCATCTTTGCCTCCATGACTTAAAACCAACGCCTTGCATCCCAGTCTCACCCGGGTTGATATTCTGTTTCCCATGAAGGATACTGGACTCTGGTCTCTGCTGGAAACTTCTCAGACTGCTGGGGCCAGAGCATGCGCTGGTCTAAGCTGAAGGAGGGATGAAGAAGACCTAGGCTGTGGGCCCCAGCCGTGTCTCATGCTAGTCAGGCTATGGCTGCCATGGAATGTTTAATTATTGATGTTGACAGAGAATATAAGGTCATATATTTTATAGAACAATGGTAACCACTGGTTGAGTAAAAATGAGAGAGGTGTATAATTTCCAAAACAGTAAAAAAAAATCTGAGTCAACAATTAGATTCTAGTGATAGAAGGAACTATTTGAAGGGGAAAAAACCACAAAAATCCAGATAACATGCCATAACATGACAAAACCAAGCCCAAATATACTTTTCCCAATAAATGCAAATGCTTTAAAAATTTCTAACAAAAGGCAAAGACTTATTTTGGCCCCGAAACAAAATTAAACTTTATTGTTTATAAGAACACATGCCTGAGACACACTGAGAGGTTAAAGGAAAGGATGCATACTTGGAAGTTGCCAAGAGAGTAGGTCCTAAATGTTCTCACCATTAAAAAAAAATAGTAATTATATGAGCCGATGGAAGTGTTAACTAATCTCATCGTGGTAATCATTTCACAATATATACGTGTATCAAATCATCACACTGCCCACCTTAACCTTATACAACGTCATGTATCAACTAGATCTCTATAAATCTAGACAAAGGAGACCCCCCCCAAAAAAAGACCAGTTAAAAGATATGAAACACGGAAGAAAAAAGAGTAGGGATACAAAAATTGATATGTTACAAGTAAAATAGAATCAAAAAGCCATAAACAGGACAAAATAGGTTACCTTCTATGGCTAAAATTCCAACTCACAAAGAATATACAACAGTTATAAACATCGGAAGAATACCATAGCACCGAAAAACATTAACAGCTCAGCTCCCAAATGTAAGCAAGACACTGTAGACTAGCTCTCTGTCTTCCATAAGTGAAGGAAAAAAAAAAAATCAGGATACAGAGCATTCGAAGGATATGTCCAGAAGACTTGATTTATGGGATACATAATGGGATATGTCATGCTGTTCTAGACATTAATCAGTATGCATCCCTCCCCCTCCACCCCTACTCAGGGCTCTCCTGCTTGCACCCACACAGGGAGATGTGAGTCACTCACAGCAGGACCAGACACAAAGATGGCAAATCCTAGTTGGCCTAAGCACAAGACAGAGAAATGTCAATGTATGCTAGCATAGCACTCGGCACCAAGGAAGGCCAAGGGCACGTGAGGGCCAAGGACTACAAGGAAAGGAACAGGAGAATGCCCCAACCTCTGCCAGAACGTAGGCCGTCTATCCAGAGTGTCGAGACAACCACGGCATCCCTCTTGTCATTGACCCACGAAGACCACCAAATGCCCAAAGATTCTGCAGTTTAGAATAACACTTATCCAGGATTCAAGACCCTCCTGTTGATTTCTTCTCATGTAGGCAACTCTGTCCAATAGCCCAAGACATTTGTATCCTCCTCCCCTAGAGAGACTGGAGAGCTGTGGGCCCTCCGGTCACTGCAGGGGCTATGATGACATAAAGGGAAAGCCTTGAACAGGCTACTGTGGCTCCAGCTAGCATGAGATTGAAATTTCACTCTGAGCTAGGACCTTCTGGAACATGTACTCCCGTTACGGTCAAAGAGAAAAACTGTACCATAAAAATAGAACACGTTATGTCAAAGCTCTATGGTACATTTATAAAACGTAACATACCAGGCTAAGAAAAAAACCTTTAGGATGTGTTCTTTGACAATAGTACAAGTCTAGAATTTAACAGATAATGGATAAAAGCATTCTAACAACCTAGAAAAGATTAAGAAAAACCAGTCCTGAACATTTAGATCAAATAAGGCATTAAAATTTCATAAATACTTTTTTTTAAAGATTTTATTTATTTATTTGACAGATTACAAGGAGGCAGAGAGGCAGGCAGAGAGAGAGGAGAGAGGAGGAAGCAGGCTCCCTGCCGAGCAGAGAGGCCCATGCAGGCCTCGATCCCAGGACCCTGAGATCATGACCTGAGCCGAAGGCAGAGGCTTTAACCCACTGAGCCACCCAGGTGCCCAAGGCATTAAAATTTCAATCACAAGTTTATTTAGAAAATAATCAGAACTATATCACATAATGAGAATGAGGTGTGAAGCCAAAGCCGTACTCAGGAAGAAAATTTATAGCCTTACACCTGCTGATTATAAAACACAAAAGAATAAAAACATATAAACCACATATTCAACTGAAGAGATTAAGGAGTCCCCAAATAAAGGTTAGTGGGCATTTGTGTTGCTTTTGTTCTTCATTTTTTTGGCTGCCTAGGATCTGAAGCTGCTTCCTCTGTGAGGGAGATCCCCTGGGGTGGGGATCTTAGACATCTAGAGCCTGGGCACATCGTCCAGACTTAGCCAATCAGATGCTGTCCCTGGAACTCTGAATCTCGTGTGAATATCAAAGAAGAAGGGAATAGCTTAGCCTTCATTCTGGTAGCCACAGCTAGTGTTCAGTGGCCAAGCCAGCACATCCCAGCAAGCTGCCCGTGGAAACGCTGGGGATCTGACCACTGAAATTCCTTGTTCCGGTTCATCCCCCCACGTGGTACCCTATGCCACGAATCTCTGGGCCCCCTGCCACCCTTCTCCAATCCATTCTGTTCCAGCTTACACGAACCAAGGCCAGTTTCTTTTGTTAATAACTTCAATCTCCTCACCAGAACAGAAGGAAACAATGTATAAGAAAGGAAGAAATTAATGATAGAAAAAAATTTATGGCAATGATGAGTAAGCTCAAAAACTTCTAAAAGACCAGTGAAACTGGCAAACCTTCTCATGAGTCTAATCACTGAGAAATGAAGGTCACAGACACTTTTACAAAGGAAAAAAGGTACCCGAAAGATTCTGAAGTTTAAAAATAATGAGATATGATGTGTAACTGTATACCTGGTTAATTTAAGAGATAACTTACCAACATTAGCTGGAGGGGGAAACTTGAATATACTATCAACCATGGAAGAAATGCCAAAAAGTTGTTTAAAAAATGTTAAACAACAACAACCAAAAAACTCCCTTCCCAAAGGGCACAGAGCTGGATTGGTTTAGGGGCAAATTCCTTCTGATCTGTGCTATTTAAGCCATTCTGGGCCATGGAGAAAAATGTAGGGTAGCGTGTATTGGACTAGCCCAGGACAAACGGGGCCCCAACTCTAGTCCCTGCTCCCAGATGCCCTCAATATCCAGTTCCCCTGAGGTGGAGCCTGCTGTTGACTGCTGTGTGGACAGGCCATCTTGCCATGTTATTCTGATCCAGCCATCCCCATCCTCACCCCCTCCCGTCACTTATCTGTGGCTGCTGTCAGCCACCTGTAGGCCAGTCAAGCCCATACTGATTTATCCTTGGGATGGCCAACTCTATTCCCTGCCCTCAGCCCACCTGCTCCCCTACGGGACAACGAATTCTTCTCACTGCTGTCCACACCCTCTAAGGGGTACAGGTAGGTGTAGTTGCCCACGAATCCTCACTGGGATGAAGTCAGGGACAAGGGAGTCCAGAGCTAATGGCAAAGGGTTTTTTTCTTGGAGAAATGCAGGACGCCAAGAAACAGCAGGCGTGAAACAGAAGCAACCCGGGCAAACCACGACTCTCGGTCATCCCAGATGGGACCTGTTGAGGGCTCAGAAAAGAGGAGCTTCTCTCCCTTAGGGGGAGCCTGGAGGACGAAGAGGTTTGTTTCTTCCAGGGTTAAGCGTGGCTAAGAGTGGGCTGCGGGTCTCCGGAGCCCTGGGGACCTTTGGAGGCAGGGTTCTGCGCAGATGCTGACCTGGTGGGGTCAGCGTTGGCACAAGGAGGCACCGGACGCTCCGGGCCCGGGGCTGGGCCTCAGCTGTACAAAGTGACGCGGGATAACCTACGCAACGTAGGAATTACCGAGGGGGCGGGGTCCCGCGCGCGGTGCCTCCCCCAGGCAAGGATCGCGCGCTTCACAGCTCCTTGAAGACCCTGGCTCTTCATGCACGTGACAGCGGGCTTCGCGAGCAGCGTATTTATCAGCAAATTACCCAGTAACTGCTGGTTCCTCTAGAAGGCCACAGTCATGCAGGCAGACTGCACCCAGGGCACCACGCAGTGGAAAGCAGCAGCAGCCTCGCTGCCCTCCTACCGCAGGTCCCCCCACCAGGCGCCTTTCTGTCCGCTTAGGCGGACTTGGGAGTGTCCCTGCTTTTAAACGGACATCTACCCAAATTGCGCCCGAGGGAGGCGATGTGGCCCGCCAGCAAAAGCGGGTTTCGCCCCAAGTCCCAGAGCACGAGAGGTGCGCCCTCCCTCCCCAGCCGTGGCCATGCTGCGGTCCCTGGCCCGCAGGAAGCCCTGCGTGGGCCTGCCCCCCTGGACCCGGGAGCTCCCCACGCCCAGCACCCCAGGCCCGGCTTCCCCGCCGCTCGGCCCGCGGGTCTCCACGCAACAATGAGGCGTGGGCGGCCCCGGAGGCCTCATTTGCATACCGCCGCGGCTCGGCCAATGGGCTGCGCAGGGGCTTTGGAACGCCGTGTTGCCATCTGCGTGCGCGCGTGTGTGCGAGTGTGACAGCGGCGGTGGCCGTGGCCCTGGCCGTGGGAGGCGGGCCCGGCGGAGCCCAGCCGCGCGGGGACCGGCCCCAGCGCCCGCTCCCCCAGCGCGTCGCGGCCGCTC
>LNAC01000272.1:691022-707933 GCA_002007465.1 Ailurus styani
GAGAGCGGCGGTCTGGCGCGGAGACGCTGGCAGACACGTAAACAAACAGTGTTAGACGCACCTCCACGCGCACAGCGCAGCAGACAGCCCGGTGGGGGCGTCCGGGAAAGCTTCCCGGAGGAGGGGACGCGTCGTTTGGGAATTAAGTGGGAGCGGGAATTGTGGTTGAGGGTTGGGTGGGGGGAGTGTGTGTGTGGAAGGGAAGGGGGAAGGGCGTTCTGAGCGGAGGAAACAGGGAAACAGGAAAACAGGCGGGGAGGCATGAAATTGCTGTGTGTGCGTGAGTGTGTGTGTTGACGACAAGCAAATTTGTATTCCAAGATTGCAGTCTCTTCCGGCCATGGCAGAGCTCACATTGTAGAACCTATCCCACACCTGCAGCCCTGGTTTTATTGCTGTCTCTCCCTCCCCAGCGCCCCAATTAGGCTAGCACCAAGGTGGACAGATTTCATTCAGAATCTACGTTTATGAGATCTTAAGCCTGCTTCTGCCACGAATTGGAAAGCAGCTGAAATTAGAGGATTTTTTTTTTCCTAGCCTCAGTCTCAGGCTGAGGACACAGTGGCATCCCCTCACACCCCTTCCATGCAGAAGCTGGGTGATGCCCACATTCTGGCTGGGGACACTGGGTGGACGGTGGTGCTACGCAGGGCGATAAGGAGGCCTGGAGGAGGGGCCAGCGGGGTGTACTCATCGCTGGCCCTGGGCTCTTTGAAGGGTCTGGGGCCATTCAGATGTCACTGGCCTCAGGGCAGGTGCCTGCCTTGATCTGGTGCTCGGGGTGAGGCCAAGACGGTAACTACAGACTTTTTGGGATTTAAGCCCTAAATGGACATTACAAATCTAAGGGCAAGAAAGTCATGAAATGCACCATAAGCTAAATAGAGACTCTCAGGAGCATCCACATTTGGGGACAATGTTTAGCCCAGTTCTTGATAAGCAGGGGCCACTCAATAAATATTTAGTGAATAAAGGAAACTTTCGGGGTGGAGGAGCACAGGAAGGAAAGAACTGGTAGAGTGTAGGGGAGAGAAGAGTGTCATGGAAACAGGGTGGGGGGCCTTTAAAGGCAGGAGCAGTGGGCAGGTGCTGCTATGAGCTCAGAACTAGAGCTTCTGCAACCAGGAAGCTGGGCAGTGGGGCACTAGTCTCTGGCTGTGCTTGTTACACTGGCTTCCTTAGCACTGGCCAGGAACTGACCTTTTCTGAAGATTTGCATTTGTTTGGTATGAACTTCATAGGAGCACATCTCAGAAATGACAGAGACATGAGTGCAAGGGTGATTCAGATTGGTTTCTGACCACTAGCCAGCGTGAATGTTGAGGTCTTAGGAAGTTATTGGCATTGGAGAAGTGTCATACTGTTGATGAGGTCATTGAATTTAACCACCCGTCATCAGTCCATTGAAAACAAAATGAGAGTGGGTCTCCTTTAGACCTTTTTGCATGAGCTGAGGTCTTTTGGGCATTTATTGGAAAAGAAAGGAGTCACAGATTCTCTCTGCGCTTTACAAACCACATTTTGTTGTCGTAGTGCTCAGTAGGTAAGTTTTTAGCTGTTCTAGAAGTCTTTCTAAGAAATCTGTGCAATGGGACAGATTTGGTGGAGAAATTAGACAGAGTTTAATAGAAGAGGGAGCACGAGAGTAAAAAATGCCAGACATTCTTCTCAGACAACATTTTAACAGCAGGTTTTAATTCACATAGAACCCTTCCAGGGCAGGGGAAAGGGAGTCCCAGTGATGTCAGTGGCTTGATAATTCCCAGGGATCCAGGCCTGGCTGTGCCACAGGCCAGCCCTGTGACCTTGGGAATGTGATTTAACCCACCTAAACCATACTTCTGTCTGTACCTTGGATTAGAGGATTTGGAAGCTACGTCTCTATTCTAACAGTGATTGTAGTGATGCACAACTCTGTGACTATTTCAAAAACCATGGAATTCACCTTTATGGGTGAATTGTAGGGTCTGTGAATTTTATCTCACTTCCCAGTTCTGAAATTCTTAATTCACTTTAAGTATTTCAAAGAAAGATGATAAAGTAGATCTTTTACAAATAAAGGAACTAGGATCATGGTGACTGAAAATGATTTTTCTCAACAGCAGACAAGGTGAAATAACTTATAACCTCCTGATAACTGGCTCTTCTTTCTTGGTATCTCACTTTTCCCTCACCTCTCTGAAGGGGGAAAAATCCCCTTATTTTACAAAGAATGAAGAACGGTTAACTGCGGGCATTATTCCTCATTTTGGCAGCTGGTGGAGACCAAATAGGGAAGAGGGAGAAAATTAAGGAAGGAAAGAGAGCACAGGTGGAGTTGATCACCAAATCTAGTTAATTCTTTTCTTCAGCTTTTGGGACTTAGAACCTAAGTGTCCCTAGTTCATAATTCCTTTTTTTTGTCTCTTGAAAGGATTTTTAAACGTACCCTCCCCCTGGTAGGGATATAGCTTGAATTATTAGAGATAAATACAAAGAGCTTAAAGATGGCCTTGTGGTTTCTTATCAAACATGGTGCCTGATTAATAAAAATGCAACTTAGAGTAATTGCATTAGGGTTGCCACTCATTGATTTGTATTAATTATGCTTAAAAAGGCATAATTCATGGTGGTTTTCCTGACGTGGTGGTTGTTGTTGGAGCGGGACGGGATGCTCAGGCCATACCTGTATTTCCTCGGACCTGAACACTGCGAATAGCCGTATTCTTTTTCTCTGGACTATCCCAGGCAAGTCTAGGGAGCAGTTTATCTTTCCTCTTCTTTCTCCAAATTAACCATATAGCGATGATCCTAGATGATGGTGACACTCGTAGTCTTCATGTTAAAAGTTTATTTTGGGGGGGTATCTCCCCCACCCTGTCTCTTTTAATGCATTAACCAGAAAAAATGATGAGCGGTCATAAGGGGCCTAGACATTTTTCGTGCGACAACCAGCTGTCCATACTGGCCATTTATAGGTAAACACTTCAGAGAAGGCTAGTCTTTGTAAATTATGAGAATCTCTGGGGAGGCAATGAACTATCTTGTTTCACTGTCTCATTAGAGAGAAAGATAAAAATGCACTTTGCAAAATCCATAGTGATTTTTCTCTCTGAGATGCATCAGAAAATATGTGACGCTAAAACATTCTTGCTCCTTTCTACATAGATGGCTTGATAAATTCATCTATAAATCTGCGTGTTTTTTTTTTTAATTTTAAGTCAGGGAGCTAGAATAGATGTCTAAGTCAAATTGATTTTGATTTTTACACAATATAATCGAAACATTTCTTACCCCGGGTGACTTTCTTTTCTCTAAAGTAAATTTCTCTAAAGTAAATTAGGGTATCATTTGCTTGGAATTTGATTTTTAAAAAGGCATTTAAAAGCAGGGATTTTTTTTTTTTGGCTATTTTTGCAGATTAATTTTTCAGCTTGATTAACAAATTGAGTGTAAATTGTGTTACCCGAAGTTACGCGTGTGGGGGATCATGTGTGTTTGGGGAGCTGTTATTGACATGATGTACCCAGAAAACAAAACTGCTGGTAAACAGAACTGATAACACTACCGTACTTGGCTAAATAATAGGAGAACATACTTTGGAAGTTCTACACCAGCAAAATGCGGATGGTTGGATTTTGCATTTCAATAGAAACCTGGGAAAGTGTTGAGTTGGGGGAAGGGTCTGGAGGAAGCGCTGGGCACCAGATCAGGGAGGTACTGTTGCCATCGTGAGTGTTGGAGTTCTTCTATGAAATGCCTTTCCCAGGGAGCTCTTGCCTTGCAATTCCCAGGGTCATGTCCACATGTTGTGAAAAAAGATAGGAAAAAGCCCTTGCTTGGCCTGAGTTCCTGCTTCACCCCATCCAATTTTCTCTCTCACCTTCCCAGCAAAATGTATTGAGAACATTGTTGCCCATCTCTACTTTCTGATCGCCTGTTCTCAGCAGGTTCCGCTGGCTGTCTTCTCTGGCCCTCTGGGGCCTTGGTCTCCCATGACCCCCCAGTTGCCACGTCTTGGGATCACTTCCCCTCCTGACTCTCAGCAGCCCATGACCCTGAGGAGCATACTCGTTTCACAGCTCCTACACTGGCTAGGTTTTCCTCTTCCCAGTCTCTTATTGGCCCTTCTGACCCCCTCCTTCCCCTCCCCCCATATCCTGGAGTGCCCCCAGGGCTCCAGCCTGGGCCCCTCCCCTTTGTCTCAGCCTCCTCCTTGCCAAGGTATCTGCTCTGGCCTCACGGATGTATAGAGAATCCGTACATTGGTTTCTCTATAAATGCTATTTCTAGTCCAGATGCTCCTTCTGAATACAGACTCCTGACAAACTCCTAGGTCCCCTCTCCCCTTGGATATTTAAAAGGCTGTCAAACTTAAGCATTCAAACTTGAACTCTGGATTTTCTTCACCCCAACTTGTTCTGCTGGTGGTCTCAGTAAACCACACCTCTGTGTGCTTAGCTGCTCAACCAAAACAAAACGAAAACCATCCTTCATCCTTTTTTTCTTTTTCTCATTGGAAAGGAAGTTCACCAGAAAGCGTTTCCTCTTGGTTCTGTTTTCAAAATAAATTGCTAATGCATTCATCTTTCTCTTATCTCTGCTGCCACTCTGCTCCTGGCCCTGACCCTGGCCTCCTGCCCTTAGGGCTGCAGGAACCTCCCTCCCCATACCGTACCCGCTACAATCCATTTACTCACAGTGGTCACGATGCTCTTTTTAAAATGTGTCTCAGACCATATCATTCTTCTGCTCACAAGTCTTTAATTCTTCAGTGGCATTTAGAATAAGACCCAGACTTCCTCCTCCTCTGGCCTGTGAAACCGCACATCCCTTGGCCCCCCTTCCCCCACCTGCTGGTGATCAGGCACACTGACCTTTTGGTTCCCTTGATGTCCTAAGGTCTTCTTATCTCGGGGCTTTTGTAGTAGCTGTTCCCTCAACCTACCCTGCCTCGCCTCTTGATCTTTGCAAGGTGTCACCTTCTTGTCATTTAGATCACAGCACAGAATCCAGGGTGCCTCATCAGTGAAGTCTTCCCTTCCCACCACCCAATTCAGATAGAGCTGTGCCCTCGCTATCCCATTACCCAGGTGTTTTTGAAAAACACACCAAAAATGTTTTTAATATTTTGACAACTGTACTCAGTGTCATTGGTTTCCTTTATAATCCAGTGTATTTTTAAATTAAATTTTGTTTTGAGATAGTTACAGATTCACAAGCAATTGGGAGAAATACTACAGATCCCCTTACCCTTTACATGGTTTGTTTCCTCCGGTGGTAACATTTTGCAAAACTGTAGTTCATGATCACAACCAAGCTACTTAAACTGATACAGTTAGGATACAGAACAGAGCCATTACCACAGAGATGACGGCCACACCCACTTCCATCGGTCCCCACTCTCTCTTTAACCCCTGGCAACTATTAATTTGTTCTCCTTGCTTTAATTTTGTCATTTTAGAGGTGTTCAGTAAGTAGACCCATATGGTCTATAACCTTTTGGGATTGGGTTTTCATCTCTATATAATACACAGTTGAGATTCATCTAGGTTGTGGTGTGTATCCATGGTGTTACATGGGGATGGACATCCCACAGTTTAACACTTACCTGTTGAAGGACATGGGGATTGTTTCTAAGTTGGGGCTCTTACGAATAGAACTATTGTACATATTTATTTAGAGGTTTTCATGTGAGCTCAAGTTTGCATTTTTCTAGGATAAATGCCCAGGAGTGTGATTGTTGGATCTTATGGTGGTTAACGTGTTTAGTATTTTAAGAAACTGTCTTTAGTTTTCCAGAGTGTCTGCACCATAGTACGTTCCTACTAGTAATGTGTGAAGGTTCCAGTCTTTCCACATCATCCTCAGCATTTACAGTTAGTGTTTTATTTTATTTTTAAAAATTTCATTGTGGTTTTTATTTGTATTTCTCTAATCACTAACAACTTTACATGTGCTTAGCTTATTGACTTTCTGTATCTCCTTTTAGGTGAAATGTCTATTCATATCTTTAGCCCATTTTTTAATAGGATTTTAAAAATTGTTGTGAGTTCTTTATATATTCTAGGGGCTAGTCCTTTGTTGGGTGTGTGGTTTGCAAGTGTTTTTTGTCTAGTCTGTAGTTTCTTTTTATCCTCTTAACCTGGTCTTTCATAGAGTAGAAGTTTTTAATTTTGATGAAGTCCTGTTTGAGAATTTCTTCCTTTATGGATCATGTTTTGTGGTATTTTAAAGATTTTATTTATTTATTTGATAGAGAGAGATTACAAGTAGGCAGAGAGGCAGGCAGAGAAAGAGGAGGAAGCAGGCTCCCTGGTGAGCAGAGAGCCCGATGTGGGGCTCGATCCCAGGACCATGAGATCATGACTTGAGCCAAAGGCAGAGGCTTTAACCCACTGAGCCACCCAGGCGCCCCTGTTTTTTTGGTATCTAAGAACTCTGTCTAACTCTGGATCCTAAGGATTTTTTATTCTGCTTTTTTCTGAAAAGTTTTATATTTTACATTTAAGTCTGTAATCCATTTTGAGTTAATTTTTTAAAGTAAGCCATGAGACTTGGGCCAGAGATCTTTTTTTTTTTTTTTTTTTGCCTACAGATATCCACTTAACACTTGTTGAAAATCCACTGAATTGCTTTTTTACCTTTGTCAAAATCAGTTGGGCATATTCGTGTGGACATATTCATGTCTTCTCTGCTTTCTTCCATTTATCTATGTGTGCTTGTCCATTCCTTTGTCAACATAATCCAGTATTGATCACTGTAGCTACAAGGTAAGTCTTGAAATCAGATTGATTTTTTCCAAACAAGTCTTCTTTTTCAAGATTGTTTTAAGCTATTCTAGAGTCTTTGTCTCAATTTTAGAATCATCTTTCCTATATCTGCAAAAAAACCTTTCTGAAATTTTGATGGTAATTGCATTACACCTGTTTATCAGTTTGGGGAGCTCTGACATTTTTCCTATGCTAAGTCTTCTAGTCAGTGGACACAGCGTATCTATGTAATTTGCTCTCAGATTTCTTTCATTGGCATTTTGTAGTTTTCAGAGCACAAGTCCTGTACATTTTGCTGAATTTGTGCCTGAGTATTTCATGCTCTTTTAAAGCAATTGTAAAAGATATTATATTTTTAATGTCCATATTGTCATTGTTAGCATGTGAAAATATTATTGATTTTTGTATGTTTAATTGTTCCAGGAGGGTTTTTTTTTTTAATTAAGATTCCTTGGGATTTTCTATGTAAACAGTCATGTCATCTGAAAATAGGACAGTTGTATTTCTTCCTTTCCTATCTGTATACCTTTTATTTCTTTTTCTTGCTTTATTACACTCGCTGGAACCTTTAGTATTATTTGATAAATGTGGTGGAAGTGGAATCCTTGCCTTGTTCATCATCCAGGGAAAACCATTCAGTCTTTCACTATTAAGTGCAATGTTAGTTGTAGGGTTTTTGCAGATGTTCTTTATCACATTGGGAAAGTTCCCTTCTATTTCTACTTTTCTGAGTATTTTTTTTTTAATCATGAGTGGGTGTTGGATTTTGTCAAATGCTTTTTCTACATCATTTGATATGATCCTGTAGTTTTTCATTAGTGTTTTACTATGATGGACTGAGCCAGCTGATTTTTGAGAATTAAACCAACTCTGCATCCTTGGAATAAAATGCACCTGGTCATTGTGTATATTTCTTTTTAAATATATGAAATAAATTTATAGGAATAGAAGAATTTATTTGCTAATATTTTGTTATGGATTTGTGTGTGTGTGTCTGTATTCATGAGGGATATTAGTATTTTTTGGTATTGTCTGTAGGATTTTGTTGTTGTTGTTTTGTTTTGTTTTGTTTTTGTTTTTTATTAAGTAGACTCTGTGCCCAGCATTGGGCTTGAACTCACAACCCTGAGATCAAGAGTTGCACACTCTAGTAACTGAGCCAGCCAACAACCCTGTCCAGTTTTGGTGTAAGGTATATTGCCTTCATAAAATGAATTGGTAACTGTTCTCTCTTATTTTGTTTTCTGAAGGACATTGTGTAGAATTATAGAATTGGTGTTAATTGTGTTTTAGACATTTAGTAGAATATTTAATGAAACCACCTGAGATTAGAAGTTTCTCATTTGGGGCGTGGCTGGCTGGCTGAGTCAGTAGAACATGTAACTCTTGATCTCAGGGTTGTGAGTTCGAGTTCCATGTTGGGTTTAGAGATTACTTACAAATAAAATCATTTTAAAGCTTCTTATTCTGGAATTTTATTAGTTTGTGTTTTTCAAGGAACTGGTCTATTTCATTTAGGTTATCAGTTTTATGTGCGGGGAGTTAGTATTCCCGTATTATAATTTTGTTGTCTGAGGGTTCCATAGTAATGCCACCCCTTTCATTCCTGATGTTGGCGATTAGTGTCTTCTCCTTTTTAGTTTGTCAGTCTTATTAGAGGTTTGTCAGTTTTACTGATCTTTTCAAAGAACCAGGTCTTTGTTTCATTTTCTCTGTTGTTTTACGCTGTTTTTAGTCATTGACATTTGCTTTTTATTTCTGTTCTCTGCTTGCTTTGGTTTATTTTGTTATTTATTTTATTTTTCTATGTTCTTGAGGAAAATCATATCATTGCTTTTGAGATTTCTCCTCTTTTCTAATGTATGTGTTGGTGCTATATGTATTTCCCTCTCAGCACAGTCTTAGTTGAGTCTCACTGATTTTGATATGTTGTATTTTAATTTTCATTCAGTTCAGTGTACTTTTTGATTTCCCTTGAGACTTTCCCTTTAACCCATTGATTATTTAGAATTCTGCATTTTAGTCCCTAAGTGTTTGGCTTTTTTCCTGTTATGCTCCTGACAGTGATTTCTAGTTTGATTCCATTGTCATTAGAGAGAGAACACACTCTGCGTGATTTCAATTAAGAAAAATTTGTTGAGGTTTATTTTCTGGCTCAGGACAAGGTCTATCTTGGTATATGTTTTGTGGATACTTGAAAATACCGTGTATCTGCTGTTGTTGGGTAGAGTATTCTATGAGTATTGATTAGGTTATTAGTGTTGGATTCTTCCATATCCTTATTGATTTGTCTGTCAAGTACTATTAATTGTTGGGAGAAGGCTTCATATATAGAACTGTAGATTTGTCTGTTTCCTCTTTCACTGCTATCAGTTTTTGCTTTGTATGATTTCCAGCTCCACTGTTTGGGGTGTACACATTTAGGGCTGCTGTGTCTACTTGGTGGATTTACCCTTTTTTTTTTTTTTCAAAGATTTTATTTATTTATTTCACAGCGGGAGAGAGATCACAAGGAGGCAGAGAGGCAGGCAGAGAGAGAGAGGGGGAAGCAGGCTCCCTGCTGAGCAGAGAGCCCAATGCAGGGCTCCATCCCAGGACCCTGAGATCATGACCTGAGCCGAAAGCAGAGGCTTTAACCCACTGAGCCACCCAGGCGCCCTGGATTTACCCTTTTAAATCCATTGTCGTTATAGAAGGTCCCTCTCTGTCTCTGGTAATATTCTTTGCACTGAAGTCTCCTTTATCTGAATTAATATAGCCAATTCTACTTTCTTTTGATTAATGTTTGCATGATATAAAATTTTTTCATCCTTTTACGCTCAACCTGCCTATATTGCAGTATTTGAAGTCAGTTTCTATAGACCGCATATAGTTAAGCCATACTTTTTAATCCAGTCTGCCAGTCTGTCTTTTGATTGGTATGTTTAGACCACTTATATTTAATGTAATTATTTAGATGTTAGGGCAAATGATGGCAAATGGATGCCATTTAGTTGTTTTGTTTTTTATTTTTTCTGTGTTTTGTTTCTTGTATTTTCCCTGTTGTTTTCCTATGTGTTACTTGATTTTTAAAATTTCATTTTGATTTATTTACAGTTGACCCTTGAACAATGCTGCAGGTAGGGGTGTCCTCACAGTTGAAAATCCACATATAAGTTTTGACTCCCCTAAAACTTAATTATTAGTAGTATGCTGTTGACCAGAAATCTTACCAATCACATGTCTTTTGTGTGTTAAATGCATTATACACTGTAGTTTTACATTAACATAAGCTAGAGAAAAGAAAATGGTATTAAGGAAATCATAAGGAAGAGAAAATACAGTTATAGTGTTTATGTGTATTTGTTGAAAAAAATTGTGTGTAGGTGGGGGAGGGGGTACAGGGTGGGAGCAGTGTGGCCCAAGATGCTGGTCTTGTGAATCCTGGTGGCTTCAACTCAGCTGTGGCAGACCCTGGGTAGCAATATAGGCCTGGAGCTGCAGTGCATCTGCCCCATCAGCCCGGAGGTGCACCACTGGCCTGGGACCAGTGGCAGCTGCAGGCACACCTGGATGGGCAGGCCTGGGGAAGATGGTATTGCTGGGGGGTGCGGGGCAGGGTCTGCACCTGGTGGGGAGGAGCTGAGGTCTGTGGCTGCCCTGGGGCAGCCCTGAAACCTAGGTGTGGGAAGGACTCGGGTGGTGAGAGGGCCAGGGAGCCCCCTAGACCCAGTCACCCCCTCAGTATACTAGGTGACGTGCAGCTATGCCTGGTTTTGGCTCTATGGGAGAACTGCTGACTGCCTCTATCCCACATTTAGGGGGGCAGGCCCAGCCTCTGCACCTGTCTCCTTTGATTGGGTCTCATGGAGAGTGGGGTAGACAATAGTAAATATTTTGTGGCTTTTGGTGTCAGCCCTTAAAAAAAAAATCTGTGTACAGGTGGGCCCGTGTTGTTCAAGAGTCAACTTTATAGTGTTTTTGAGTGTATCTCCTTGTATAGCATTTTCGGTGGCTGCTCTAGGTATCCCATTCTATCTACATAATTTATCACAGTCTACTGGTGGCGTCGTTTTAGCAGTCTTAGTGAAATGTAGAGTTATCTCCATTTATGTCCCATTATCCTCCTCCATTTGTAATATAATTGTGTTTATTATTTCCTCTGTGTTGAATATTTCCTCTGCGTAGGTTTGGAAACACATCAGTGTCCTACGATTACGATTACGATTTACTTCTCATCACTTAATCATCAGTGATTCTACTTTCATCATCAGATATAATTTAGAAAACTCAAGAGGAGGAATCTATAGTAATATATCTATGGTAACAACCATATATTTTTGCTTACTCTATTCTTCCCTGCTTCCTAATGTTCCAGGATTACTTCTTTCATCATTTTTTTTCTGTTTGGAGAAATTCCTCTAGCCGTTCTTTTAGGATAGGTCTGCTGGCAACAAATTCTCTTAGTTTTTAGTCATCTGAGAATGTCTTGATTTCCCCTTCACTCCTGAAGGATACCTCCTCTGGTTATAGGATTCCTGGTTGACGGCAGTTTTCTTTCAGCACTGAATATCATGCTGCTTTCTTCTGACCTCTATGATATCTAATGAGAAATCTATAATTTGGATGGTGTTTTCCTCTACATGTCAGGTATCATTTCTTTCTCAGTGCTTCTAAGATTCTTTCTCTTTGGTTTTTAGAAGTTTGATCATGTTGTTTTGGTGTGGGTTTCTTTTGCTTTATCCTGCTTGGAGTGAAGTTAGCTTCTTGAATCTGTAGGTTTATGTCTTTTGCCAAATTTGGAAGTTTTCAGCCTTCTTTCTTTTCTACTTTTTTAAAGATTTATTTACTTATTAGAGATAGGGAGAGAGAAAGAGGGAGGCAGGGAATGTGGCAGAGAGGGAGACGGAAAATCTCAAGCAGACTCCCCACTGAGTATGGATCCTAACACAGGGCTTAATTCCATGACCCTGAGCCACATCCAAGAGACGGATGCTTAACCAACTGCACTACCCAGATGCCCCATCAGACCTTATTTCTTCTAGTGTGATGTGTTTTGTTTGTTTGTTTGCCCCTGCCCTCTTTCCTCTCTTTTTAGGATCCTGATGACATGAATGTTAGCTCTTTTGTTATAATCCCACATGTCCCTGAGCTCTATTCTCCAACTACCCCCCTCCCCCCAGTTTATTTCCTCTCTGTTGTTCTACCTTCCAGGTCACTGATTGTTTTCTCCTGTGTACTGTGGTTGAGTTGAACATTGAATCTTTTTATTTCAGTTAATGCGTTTTTCAGTTCTACAATATCTATTTTTTCTTTATATTGTCTATTTCTTTGTTGAGACTTTCTGTTTTTTCATTAGTTTCGAGCATTGTCGTAATTGCTTGTCAGCTCATTTGAAGTCTGTCAGATAATTTTGATTGTTCTGTCATCTTGGTGTTGACATCTATTGATTGTCTTTTCTCATTCAGTTTGAAATCTTCCTGGTGCTTGGCCTGATGGTGGTTTTTTTAATTGAAACCTGAGCACTTTAAATGTTATTTTATAAGACTCAATCTTATTTATTTATTTATCGAGAGAGAGAGAGAGAGAGAGAGAGAGAGAGATTGCAGGCACAGGGTGTGGGGCAGAGGTAGAGGGAGAGAGAAAATCCTAACCTCCACACCCAGTGTGGAGCCTGATGTAGGGCTCAAACTCATAATCCTGAGATCATGGCCTGAGCCAAAGTTAAGAATCGGACACTCGACCAGCTGGGCCACCCAGGCTCCCGAAGACTCGATCTCATTTAAATTGCCTGTTTTTACTGGCTTTCTCTTTCACTGCTTTGGTAGGGAAAGATGGGGGCACTGCCTTTACTTCCAAGTGGGGGTGGATGCCCTATTTCCCCACTCAGAGTCTTGATATTCAAGAGTGGGAGTTCTGCCTCCCTACCAGGCCTTCATTGATACCTTCTGTCCGGGACAGGTCGAACAGCCTTGTTTCCGCTCCCAAGTGGCCTCAGCCAAAACCACGAGAGTGAGTGGCCTCATTATCACTGGGTTGTGGTGAAAGTCCTGACTCTCTACTAGGCCTCCCAGCGGTGAGGGGTGGGGTACCTCATGGCCCCTCATGGAGGTGGAAGCCAAGGCTTCTGCCATAGTCTCTGCTGACACCAAAGGTGAAGAGTGAGAGCAAGGTAGGAGTTGTTATTCCCTGGTGGAGATGAAAGTCTGGCTCCCCACTTGGTCTTGTCTGGCATGACCCCAGGGTAAGAAAGGGGTGACAGTTGGGTCACCTCATTATAGCCTGGGAAAGGTGGAAGTCTAGGCTTCCCATTCATCCTTTGCTGGTGTGGAGGGGGGCTGGGGCCTCAGTTTTTTTCTGTAGTGGTTGGAGTAGAACTGGAGTAGAATGGTTATTCTCTAAACATTTTCTGTCTTGCTAGGCTATCCCTTGCCTGGTCCTTTGGCTAGAGAGAGTGACAGGTCTTTACTGGGACATTTTCACCTTTGCACCTGTTAGTATTTCTGGGCTGCTAATAGCTCCAAGTCTGGGGTATCTGGGGGAAAAAGAGTGCAGGAAACTCACCCCTGTGTCATTTCTTGGGTCCTGAGATTTCTCGCTAGTAAACCTTCTTTCCACCTTTCAGGATCTTCTTATGGTTATATATAATGTCTGGAGTTTTTAGTTGCAGTTAGTGGGAGGAATAGGAAAAACTAAATCCATTCCATCTTTCCTAAAACAGAAGTGGTCTGTGTTACCCAATTAAAATGCTTAGCAGGTATACCTGTCTGATAATTTCTTGTCCTGTTTATCCCTTATGGCCTCCTAAACCTTTTAAACACTGCCGGGCATATAGTGGGTTCTCAGTAACTATCTCGTAATGTTGAAAAAACATTTAGCACCTAGTGAGGACGGCGAGTTAGAACCTGGATGGTCTCCTGTTTAACCCCAACCTATGGTTTGTTTAGATCCTCTTGACTTGTGGGGAGGAATGTTCAAAATCTACATTGTATATACAACTTCCTACTCTTAAAATATTGGTAATGAATTAAAAATTTTAAAAAGCTGTGCAGGTCCAGAGAAAACCACGGGTGATGAGTTAATACGCCCCACTGCGGAATGGTTGGCAACTTTTCCTTAAAGATCTTAGGCTAGCATATATTGCTTGAATGGTTCATTGGCAGGTCAACTTTTTCCCCAGGTTTGAGTAGTAGAAGGATGATTCCTGGTTGCCCATGGTGTTGCCAGTACTTGCTTAGGAGCTAAACGGGGTTTCTGACCAGACAGCTCTTGGCTTCTTGTCTGGGGATGTTCCTGGAAACTTTGTTGGAAGGCACGCCTAAGGGAGCTGAACTGAACATTCGCCCATGTCCTGCTGTGGTAGGCTCTCCGAAGGAGCTTGGCTGGCATAAGGTGGGAGCTGCGGAATGATGAGGAGTCAGGGCAGAGAGCTGTCAAGTCAAGATGCAAATTCGACAGTGCCAAGTGGGCAGAACAGCAGAAGGCAGGCTTTGGAATGAGTGGGCAGCCTCACACGACTGTGCAAATGCTGGCAAGAAATGAGGTGGAGCTAGTGCTTTGCTTGTAGTGACCTATTTAGGAATATTTTGAGGAGAGGATGCAAGAACAGGTTCTAGAATATTCTAAGGCAGGTAAGAACCCTTCTTTGGTGCTCTCGTCAAGTCAGAAGTAAAAGTTGTATATCCTAAAATGGACATTAATAAATTTTTTATAACTCATAAAATTTGTTTGAAAAAAGTTAACCAACAGCCTTGAGTTTTGTCCATGCTGGATTCCTGTTGTTCGGACTGATGTCTTAGACTAGGTGCTTTTTTCCAAGAAAGGTGGTGGTTCTCTAAAGCACGTGGTCCCATCTCTTTAAGAGTTAATTTCTCCGTATAA
Source organism: Ailurus styani (assembly GCA_002007465.1). Classification (NCBI taxonomy): domain Eukaryota; kingdom Metazoa; phylum Chordata; class Mammalia; order Carnivora; family Ailuridae; genus Ailurus; species Ailurus styani. The sequence goes on from LNAC01000272.1 coordinate 705,635, forward strand.
GGCGATGACACCTGGACCAAGAGTGATGTTGTACAGTTAACATCTAATGAAGACATTTCAGAGTGTAAATGGCATATAAAATCCCACGGTTTGGCCATAGATAGCTAGGGTTTGGGCCCTTGGAAGCTTAAAAGCCAAGAACTGACTTCTTTTATTTCTGTGGCTTTTCAACATTGGAGTCCTGTCCTGGGGACAGTAGATGGAGGCCCAGCTTAATTTTGAAGGAGCAGTAGTGGGAGTGGGTGCAACTGGGGAGAATAAGGGAATTTCTCTTTTCTTGTCTTCCCGCCTGCCTTTGAGTGGTCATTGTTAAATCAAGTATGTTAAATGTGTCTTCATTCTACTCCATTCTACAGTGTTTGGGAGCTGAACTTCCGGGAGCTGAGTCTGTATTGATGTCGGTAGAAACAGCTTGGATGTGTAGAGGCCAGGGGTCTGTCTTTGAATAGTGGTTGTGCCAAAATGGCGGAGCTGCCAGCCTCCCCAGTGTGAGAACTGAACAAGGGGGGTGCGGTGCATGGGATACCCAAAGAGCATGTGATTTGGGGTTGGGAGAAGTAGGCTTCCCATGTTTTCCAAGAAGTGTGACCTTGGGAGAGAGTAACGGAACTCTCCTTGGGTTTGATTTCCTCATCCCTAAATGAAGATAATGAGATCGGTATCTGAGGTTGTTCATTGGAGTGACCGTGTATCCAGTGTGTTTTGTTTTCATGAACTTGAAGTAGGTACTCAACACACTTACATAATCTTCACAGCAACCTGATCAAGTAATTGTTGCTTCCACCATGTTAACAAATGAGAGGGGCCCCTGGATGGCTCATCTGGTTAAGCATCTGCCTTCAGCTCAGGTCATGAGATCGAGTCCTGAAGCGGACTCTCTGCTCAGCAGGGAGTCTGCCTGTCCTCCGTCTGCCCCTCCTCCCAGCTCATTCTCATTCTGGCTTTCTCTCTCAAATTAAAAAAAATAAAACAAAACAAAAATGAGAAGAGATGAACAGCCCATGAAAAGCACCTGGGCCTCCTTTCTCCCCATGTCCCGGTGTCTGCCCCGGGATCTCATCTGTGCCCCAGAGAGGTGAAGGTGTGTGTTCTCAAGTTCGCAGACCTTTCTCATCTTTCAGTGAAGGCTTGAACTCAGCATTTAGGAAGGCCTTGTGTGTATTGCTTTTTCCTGTATAATGAACATGATTTGTCAAGAATGAATTTATTAATGCACAGGCTGATAAATTCTTCTGTAGGGTAGGGAGAAAAGGTTTGCAGTATTTTTGTGTGCTGTCATAATCTTGAAAAAAACAGGTAAAGCGAAAAGTGAAATCCTATTTGAATCTGTGTATTTATATGCATTCAGTTGTTTCTGTAGCACGTTTTCCAGGAACTACGGAAGGAGTATGTGGGACATAGTGAGTGTTCGCTACAACAGGGCATGACCTGCGGCTTTGGCTGTTGGCCATTCTTCCCCACAGATCTGCACATGCCTGGGAGTGTGTTACATGTGTGTGTTTCTCTTGCTGCCTTTTCATCTTGTTCCTTGGCTCTTCCTGGCTTGAAAGCGGGCATCCATCAACCCGTCCTCCACCCCGACCACACACACACACACACACACACACACACACACACACACACACACACACACACACACNATCTTGTTCCTTGGCTCTTCCTGGCTTGAAAGCGGGCATCCATCAACCCCTCCTCCACCCCAACCACACACACACACACACACACACACACACACACACACACACACACACACAGAGTGATTGTAGACCAGCAGACCTCATCCTCCATCTCTCCTGGAATCTACCATATTTTCTGCTTTTTGACTGTTTTTATGTCTTCTCTTTTNAGACCAGCAGACCTCATCATCCATCTCTCCTGGAATCTACCATATTTTCTGCTTTTTGACTGTTTTTATGTCTTCTCTTTTGTTATCCACGACATCCAGTCCCTAGTCCTGTGTAGATTCCACCTGCCAGATAGTCCTCCCATTTCCCCCTCCTTTCCATCCCCATCATGTCCCCGTGCTTCACAGGGAGTAGGGGCTTAGCCTTCCCCTTCCAGGGCTCCCCCAGGGGTCCCCAGAGCCCGACGGTGGACTCTCTCAGTTCCTTGTCTTGGCGTAGGGTGATCTTTCTTGCATGCCCAGGCTCTTCTCCCAGCCCTCCACCTCCACTCTCCAGCAGCCTCGGGCTCGTTCACTCCTTTACCTGTTCTGTTACTTTTTTTTTTTTTTTTAAAGATTTTATTTATTTATTTGACAGAGAGAGAGATCACAAGCAGGCAGAGAGGCAGGCAGAGG
>LNAC01000272.1:709977-762143 GCA_002007465.1 Ailurus styani
AAAAAAAAACAAAACCAAAAAAAACCCCAAAGGGCGCCTGGGTGGCTCAGTGGGTTAAAGCCTCTGCCTTCGACTCAGGTCATGATCTCAGGGTCCTGGGATCGAGGCCTGCATCGGGCTCCCTGCTCAGCGGGGAGCCTGCTTCCCCCTCTCTCAGCCTGCCTCTCTGCCTACTTGTGATCTCTGTCACATAAATAAATAAATAAAGTCTTAAAAAAAAACCAACCAAAACCCAGGGGTGGGCTAAGAATAGCCTGTGGGCTCCATATAGCCCATCACCTGTTTTTTTTTGTGTTTTTTTTTTTTTGTATAGCTTGTGAGCTAAGAATGATTTTTACGCTTTTGTAATGGCAGAAGAAAATAAAAAGCAAAATAATAGTTGGTGACACGTGGTAATTGCATATGGTTCAGATTTCAGTGTCCGTTAATAAAGTTTTATTGGCACACAGCCACACTCGCTTGTACGCGGGTTGTCCGTGGCCACTTCTGCCCTGTAAAGGCAGAGTTGAATCCTTGTGACCAGTGACAGCCTGGAGCACAAAGCCTGAATTATTACCGTCTGGCCCTTTACAGAAAGAGTTTGCCAACCTTGGCTTGGAACTCTAAGTCGGGGGAATTTAGGTATGCTGGTATGCACATTTCTGAAGACCCAAAAACATTTTGTCCGCATCTGCAGTTGGGCTGTGCATTTTTTGGGAGGATCTCCACTTACTTAACAATTCTGATTCATCCTGGTGACCTGGGAAGGGCTTCGCTCTGGAAGTAAATTCTTACCGTGTAATTCAGGAGACCCGCGTACCCCAGAGTCACCTGGGCTAATGCCTCCCCAAAGGTTGGAGCGCTGGAGAAGAAAGGCCATCATGTACTTGGATGGGGAGCTAGGGAGCTCCAGAAGTGTTTTCTGGTTACAGGGTGTTTGGCATTTGGCCCTGCCCCTCATTGTAGTTCTCACCAGGGAACTGCCAGGTGCATTCTACTGCCATCGCGGCCTTCTTGTTTTAATTAATTCCGACTTTCTTTTGCATTCTCCTTTGCTTCATTTTGTAAGAGTCCCAATTTGTTTTTCTTGCCAGTTCTCTACTTACTTTTCCCAGGGCTCAAAAATGATTCTTGAGGGTGATGTCGTTTCCATGTTTATCTTCCTTGTCTAGCATGACTTTGATTAAATATGTGTATTCTAATTCGTGAGCCATGTTCTAAGGGAGTTGATCACTGTATCCCCTTGCAAGGAGCACGGCCAGTCTTTGCCTCAGTTCACCTGAGTTGCTTTGTACGACAGCAGTAGAATGTTTTGGCTTCTGTTGCATCAGGCGTGAATCATGTATGTTCTATAGGCTTTTCAGAAACTTCATGCAGAAATTATGTGAACCAGATGGTACCCTTTTGAGTTGCCAGACATGCATATTTTAAAGAAATATGGTGTATTTATTCTCCTTGGGAGACATAGAGGGGGTTCGTTGGGAATGGAAGTCAGCTGCAATTGCCATAATTGAAAAAATTTTTGGAGCTTGTCATCAAAACGAGGAGTGTAATATCAGAAGGCCAGCACAGATTGTAAAGAAACAAATATTATTGGATTTATTTAATTGACTTCTCTGAGAACAAAAGCCCCACAGACTTCGGTAAAAGAAGGTATTATGATATAATCCATGATATGTTTTTTTTCTTTGATAAGGCTATTGATTTGCTCACTTAGCTCTCTAAGGGGCTTTCGGGGCTGTGAGAGTAGGGGGGAGGAGGGGAGGAGACTGCATGAGCCCAGAGAATGAATGGAAAGCATTTAACCTAAAGGTAATGGGATGGGGTCACGTCACTCTGAGAACACAAGACTTGGGGGAACTTGCAGGTTATGGAGGAGGCAGCACCTGCTGGAGGATGCTGCTTCTTTCCCTATGAGCGGGCAGGAGAGGAAGATCAGCCTAAGGCTGATCCTAAGCTTTGGATCCCTAAGCACTGACTGTGAGCAGGGACTGCGGGGGGCGAGGGGAGAGCCTGCATCCCTCCTCACGTAATACAGAGAACATAGTGGAGCCCGGGAAGCCCAGCCGACAAGGGGGAGCAGAGCCTCCTGGGTTCTCTGCACCTGCACCTGCTGGGGGAACGTTTCCTAATGTCTCAGTCTTCTTGCGTGGAAAATGGAGGTAATACTTCATAGAGCTGGTGCGTGTGTGAAACTTACACCCTATCTGGAGTAATTTTAACTTGTAGGCTGCAGTGAAGGTGAGAAATTACATATCTAACGTGCTTTGCACATAATACATGGTTCAGTAGATGGTGATTGTATTGTAATGATCGTTTGGCAGGGACTCGTATAACTTGGTAAAAAGTTTGGGTTCAGAGTCAGGGAGACCCGCTGGGAGTTCCAGCTTGGAGCTGTTTGACCTTAGACCAGTCACTTCCCTTCTGTAAGCTTCAGTCTCCTGCTCTGCACAGTGGGGTGAGTAATTGCTCAGACAGGGGGAAGTCAAACAGAGGATTACATGCCCGAAGGCATGTGAAGTGATGAGCACAGAGCTCGGTACACGATAATCATGCCCTTGTGCCAGCTGCTTGCCTGGGACAGAAAATCAAACCCTGCCCTTCAAGCAAAATTTGACCTAGCTTCACCCTCAGCCTTGATCTCCCCATGAGAAACCTCTTCTGGGTCCCTGGGGAGCAGAAGGTCTCCTCGGGGGAATATTTCGATCTGTCAGCTCCTCTCCCCCCCTCCTCGATTGCATACGTTTCCATGTGGTGTATATTAAGTTCTGCACATAATAGTTGATGATTAAGGGCCAGACATATATTTTCAGTATCCTTCAGAGGATGGCACATTTGGGATCGTCACTGAAGGAACCTTCCCTGTTGTTCCATTTAAATCGTAGGTAGTATAGCCTGATGGGTAGAGTGTTTGGGGGTGTGGGGTATATAGCTGGACTTGGGGGTCCCCATAGGCAGACCTGGAGACAAAAGTTTCTTGCAGAGGTAGTTTTTTTGGGTTGTTGTTGATTGCAAGGTGATCCCAGGAAAACCAGCGGGGGAGTGGGGAAGAGGGACAGGGAGAAGGAAGCCAGTAAAGTGGGAGCTGCCAAGTGAGTTACGTCTGAGGGCACCTGGGGCTCAGTCGTGCTGGGGAGGGAACCCCAGGGGCAGCGTGGAAGCTGCCTGAGAGTTACCCAGCCCGAGGGAGGAGGCTCTGGGCTTTTAAATCCCAACTGCTCGTGCACCTCGGCTGAGGGCTGCTTGTAGGAGCGTTGGCTCTTGGGTATTGCCAGTAGTTTGCCTGCTGCACGGGCTGATGGGGTTCATGCAGCTGGGAAAACAGACAAATACAGCCCTGCCTAAAAGGGGCAGGGGCTTGCAGGAAACAGTCCTGAGCGGCTAGAGGTGGGTCCCAGGGTGGAGCAAGGCCCCCCTCACGTCTGCTCTCCCTGTGTAGTGTGGAATGTTGCCTCTGCCCCCTGTTCTGTGATGGTGGGGATGCCATTTATTGTGCCTCAGTTTTTCCATCTATAAAATGGAGGTCATGACAGGACTTCCTTCCTAGACTCATGATGAGAATTAATTGAATGGACAGATTTAAGGTGCTTGGTAGACTCTTTGCCATATAGTCATTGCTAACGAAATACTAGCTTTTATTATTATATGGTTATTCTTCGAGTTCCTTTAGGATCTCTGTCAGCATGGTGAACTTGACCATGTTGTTCATTGTGATGTCAGATGAACATCCTTTGAATGAAAATGAATTTTTAGCTGTTTCTCTGGATATCTAAATATTTTCTCCAGTTTTTATTTTCAAACTATTACAATGCAAATGGAAAAAATTTAAGGTAAAAAAATCCCTTTACTCCTACCACACCCTTATGCTATTATTTCTATCTTTCTGTTTCTTTGGAGTCTGTCAGTATAAATTCATATATCGACACTATTTGTTTACTCATGTTTTTAGAGAGGGAGAGAGGGATGAGGAGGGACAGAGGAAGGGAGAGAGGGAGGACTCCACATCTAGCGTGGAGCCTGATGCGGGGCTCGGACCCATGACCCTGATGAGATCATGACCTGAGCTGAAGTCAAGAGTCAGACACTTAACTGACTGAGCCACCCAGACACCCCATACATGTTATAATAATTAATGACAATTCCATTTTTTTCACTGTTTGATCTAATAATGAAATAACAACCACGTGCCTCTCCTACAGATGTAACAACTTTATAAAGAAGAGGCTTCTGTCCTGTTTGACAGATGGGGAAACTGAGGGACATGGAGACTATGGTTTTTTCAAAGCACCGTTGGCACTTTTTGGGGCCTGTCGTGATGGGTGAGATGGACTCCATGTTAGAAATGCGTGTTCACTGAGACATGCTTTCCTGGTACCTGTTTGTTTGTTCTGTTTTTTTAAATCTTATTTATTAGTGAGAGAGAGCACGCAAGCAAGCACAAGCAGGGGAGAGGGAGAAGCAGATTCCCTGCTGAGCAGGGAGCCCAAAGCAGGGCTGGATCCCAGGACCCTGAGATGCTCAACCGACTGAGCCACCCAGGTGCCTCAAGAGAACGAATTCCTGTCACAGAGAGTAGCTCCCACTTAGGTGAAGTTGTATTTTGACTACTTTTGATATAGTCCACTTCAGAAATGGCTTAATTTATTCATTTTTGAGTTCCATTTAACCCAGCAAACATATTCTTTAAGAACTGAAATTTTAGGCTGGGGACAAAGGGAACAAGGCAATGCTTTTCTTTAATCATGAGTCTGAAAGAGCTCAGTGGTTCATGATGATGGCAGAGCTTCCTACCCTAAGGATCATATCCCAGCGGGAAGGTTCTTAGAGATTCCAGGATTGATCATTTTTTTTTTCTGAAGTAAGTACCTCCTTTGACTTGTGCAGAGAAAGACATAGTTTGAAATAGGTGCGTTGAAAGAAAGCTGTTCTTGCTAAATTTGTCTCGCAGGGGTGGTGCTCTCTGATTTGCTGTTTTCTACCTGAGACAGACACTGCAGGAGGCCACCAGAAGGCCCCTGGAATCTGAGGTGGGGAAGGAGTTCGTTTTCATATTAAAAAAAGAGGACCCTCGTATCTAACTTACACCAAACGAAAAGATGATTCTAATTTATCTGGTCATGTAGTGGCGTTTCAGAGGGACCTGTGGGTCCTTTCCCTGCCACCACTGGTACTGTGCTTTCTTCTTTCAATTCAGCCCTTGTAATACATGTGAACGCGCGGTGTGGTGTTTGGATTTAGTGTATTGATTTCATAGATGCGCCGGTGGTCTGCAGTTCCTCTTTGTAAATTACAGTAAATGTTTAAGTCAGGTACTAGCTGTCCTCCAGTTTTGTTCTTCTCCTTCAGTACCGTGTTGGCTCTTCTGGAACTTTCGCCTCTCCATAGAAAACTTGAGAATCAGAGTGTTGGTATCTACAAAATCACTGGCTAGGATTTTGACTCAGAGGTTTTTTTTTTTTAACCTTTTATCATGAAAAAATTCAAGCATACAGAAAACTGAAGAATACAGCAAATACCTCGACCCCAGCATGTACATCTCACACTGAATGTTATCTCTGTCTAGCAGTTAACACTTTGCCACTTTGTGTCATTGTCTTCTTTTTCCCTGAGCTATTTTTTTAAATTTTATTTATTTATTTGACAGGGAGAGAGAGAGGGAACACAAGCAGGGGAAGCGGGAGAGGGAGAAGCAGGCTTCCCGCTGATCAGGGAGCCTGACACGGGGCTTGATCCCAGGACCCCGGAATCATGGCCTGAGCCGAAGGCAGATGCCCAATGACTGGGCCCCCCACGCGCCCCAACATCATGACATTTTATCCCCAAACAGCCCAGTGCGCACATCTGAGGCATGAGGACATTTTCCTGCTCAACTGCGGTGATCACCCCAAGCCGTGCTTCTTTGTGTCCTCCGATGCCCAGCCCATGTTCAGGGACTTCCCTTATTGTCCCCAGATGTCTTTCCTAGGCGGTCCCTATAAGCCCCAGGCTGATCAAGGACCGCATGTAGCATTCATTTGTTAGGCCTCTTAAATCTCTCTTTTGCAGAAAGTTGAGGTGAGGTTCGAGTGACAGAGTTCAGTGACATTTCATACACTGACCCTCCTGTGCAACCCCCTCCTGTCTGCTTCCAGAACATTTTACCCTCCAGAATACAGCTGCATGCCTTTTAATGCAGCGCCCGCCCCCCACATTCACTCCTGCCCCTAGTCCCGGGACCACCGATCTGCTTTCTAGATGTTTCATATGGATGGAATTGTACACTCTAGGGCCTTGCGTCTTGCTGCTTTTATTGACCGTAACATTTTTGAAGTTTGTCCGTGTCGTAACGTGTATCCGTGCTTTATTCCTTTTTATGTGTGAATAATATTCTGTTGTGTGCATGTGTACCTCTGTTTAATCCATTTATCTGTATCCACATCTCCATCTCCATTTATCCATTTATCCACCTCCATTCATACGAACCAGAGGCGTGGCTGTGAAGAACAGTGCTGCCGTGAATACTTCTCTTCATTAGCTTGGGCTGCAGTAACAAAGTACAGTAGACTGGGTGGTTTAAACAACATTTATTCTCATAGTTCTAGAGGCTGGAAAAATCCAGGGTGCCAGCAGATTTGATTCCTGATGAGAGTCTTTTCCTGGCTTGCAGATGGCCTCCTTCTGGCTGTGTCCTCTTGTGGTGAAGAGCATGAGCTCTGCCCTTTCTTCCTCTACTTAGAAGGGCACTAATCCCATCGGGAGGGCGCCACACTCATGACCTCGTATAAACCTGATTCCCTCCTGAAAGTTCCACGTCCTAATACCATCACACTGGGGACTTGTGAATTTTGGGCAGAATACAGACATTTAGTCTGTAACATTCAGCTCTTTGTCCTCCCAAATTTGTGCTCCTTTTTGCATGCAAAATCCATTCATTCCATTGAAACAGCCCCCAAAGTCTTAATTCCAGCATTAGCTCTAAAGTCCAGAGTCTCATGTGAATATACTCTAAGGCAAACTAGAGGTAAGTTTCATCCTGAGGCAGAAGTCCTCTCCAGCTGTGAACCTGTGATACTAGGTAAGTTATGCGGGGGGTGGGGGGTGCACAGAATAGATGTTGCCATTCCTAGGGGGAGAAATCGGAAGGAAGGAGTGGTTGGGTTCCAAGCATGTCTAAAACCTAGCAAGGCAAATGCCATTAGATCTTAAGCCTTAAGAATAAATCTCCTGGGTTCAGTGCTCTCTGTCTTTGGGACCCACCTAGATGGTGGTCCCACCTTCAGGACACACGGGGCTGGGGGTCCCGTCATGCCCCCACAGCTCCAGATGGCATCCACTGGCCCTGTCGAGGCAATGAACCTGCCCCCACCATCCCATCCCACTTAGAGACGGAGGACCCAGCCCTGATGATTTTGCATTGCCTTTGGAATCATTCTTCACTTGTCTTGAAGAATGGCGCAGGTTCACAGCTAAATAGCTCTGTGGCCCAGTTCTGTAGGATCTAAGAAATCCCTTCATTTTGTCCTTAGTCCCCTTCTGTTCCGACTGGCAGTGTTTCTGCTGGGGGGCTGATCAGGTTCATGGTTCACACTCACGCTAATCTCCTTATTAAATGGCTGTTCAGCCATACTGTTAGTGACCTCTTCAAGCCTTTTCATTCTTTTTGCAGGATGGATAGGCTGAGGATTTCCCAGATCTTTAGATTCTGCTTCCTTTTTGCTTAACAGTGAATTCGTCAATGAATTGCACTCTTCTTTCATTTCGTTTCATCTCCATTTTCATTTCATATTCATATTCATATACTCAGGAGAAACCAAGCTGCTCCTTCAGTGTTTTGCTTAGATGTGTCCTCAGCTAGGGGCGCCTGGGGGGCTTAGTCGGCTAAGTATCTGCCTTTGGCTAAGGTCATGATCCTGGGGTCCTGGGATCAAGTCCCACGTTGGGATTCCTGTTTAGGGGGAGTCTGCTTCTCCCTCTCCCTCTCCTGCTCCCCCTGGTTGTGCTCTCTCTCTCTCTCTCTCCTTCTCTTCCTCCAATAAATACATAAAATCTTAAAAAAAAAAAAAAAAAGACATGTCCTCAGCTAAGCATCCACTTTGATGGCTCACGACTTCTGCCTGCTAGCACACACAGACCAGCAGTTTCAGGCACATTTCTTACTGTGGTCCGTCAAGGACCACCCTGTGTCCAGGCCTGTGTTCCTCACGTCCCACGGAGGCCTCACCAGAGGGCCTTTCCTCTTGCTGTTTCTCCCACATTTTGGTCATGACTATTTCTCTGTCTCTAAGAAGAAAGAAGCATCTCTTTTCTTTCTGAGCTCTTACCAGAATCACCCTTACAGCTGTATTTCCCAGTATTTCTGACACCATTGAGCCTCCACCTGCACCCAGTTCCAAAGTTGTGTCCACATTCTTAGGTATTTGTTCCAGCAGCACCGCTTGGTACCAAAGTCAGTCTTGGTTAGCTTAGGCTGCGTAACAAAATACCATTGACCAGATGGCTTAAACATTCCTGCGTAGCAAGTCCAAGATTCAGTTCCTGGGGAGAGCCCTCTTCCTGACTTGTAGTTGGTCATCCTCTGGCTGTGCCCTCAGAGGGAGGAAAGAGAGCTCTCGACTCTTCTACGTCATGTAAGGGTACCAGTCCCGCCCTGGGGGTCCCACTCTCAGGACCTTATCTAAATGTCATCACGTCTCAGATACCATCACATTGGGGGCTGGTGCTTTCACATATGAATTTGGGTGGGGACAGAGACAGGACACAGCAATACTCAAACGTACAATGTATAAATATATAGTTGAGTACCTTTCCAGTTCTTTGGGTATATATGCCTAGGAGTGGAATTGCTCTTAAATCTCATGATCTAGAAGAGTCCCCTTCCCCTCCCCTCTTCTCCCCTCCCTCCTTCCCTCTCTCCCTTCCTTCCTTTCTTCCCTCCCTTGCTTCCCCTCCCTCCCTCCATTCCCTCCTTCCTGTTTTTGTTTTTGTTTCTATTTTTGTTCGTATTGTCCCTGTGACATCCATGTGTTGAAGTGACCGGGCCAGCTGTCCCACCTTCCGTCCTCATGCTGGTTTTCAGCATGTTCGTCTGGGTGTCACATTTCCTGTTATTTGGCTCCAGTGTGTTGATTTTCTCTGCCTCCCTCCTTCCCTCCCTGTGTTCTGTTTGATATATTTGCCTCTTCTGTTTTGGGGGAACGTGCCCTTGTTTCCTGTTGAGGCCCCCATCAGATACCGCTCTTCCCTGCTGCAAAGCTATGTGTAAGGAGGCCTTTGCTCTTATTCCTCGAGGAACTATTTTTGTTCCCTTATGCTTCAAATTCTGGTCCAGGCCTCAGACGTGTTGTGCTTCTGTTTGCTTGTCCATGAATAGGCCTAGTGTTGGCTTGTGGACGCGCTGCACTGTCCGCTCACAGTGCCCCCCTGTCCTCACTGACAGGCCCCGGGCCGGGTTGCTGTCGCCAGTGGGACCTTCTGGTCAGTGGCACAGCTCGGGCAGCTCTTTGTGGCTGACATAATTTCTCTCTTTTCCCCTCCCCATCTGTTTTCTGACAAGGGATAAGATGGAGGTTGGCTCTGCAGGACCTGGTTGGTTTTTTCCTGCCGTGAGAATGGGCAGCTGCCCACAGGTCCTCTTCACAGGTGGCGAGGCCACAGGCCCAGGAGTGGGCATGGTGTGGGCGTCTCTCACCATGCTGGTGGCTCCCTAGGGGCTCTGGATTCAGAATGGAGGAGGAATACAAGTTACAGATGAGACAGAGGGACTCGATCTCTTCCGAAAGGGGTTCCCAGCAGGGTCGGGTTGGTGGTGTGGCTTGGCTTGAATCCTTTGGTGCTTCAGCCAGTGAGGTTAGGCTGCTGGTGGGGGTCACTGCTAGCCCATATGGTGCTCCTTTTGTGAATTAGACCTCAACACCCTTCACTTCTGTGCGTGGGGACTTTGTCACGCCAGACTGAACTTGTTAGAGCAGGTCTTTGACTGCCATGTGCTAGGAAGTTGTAGGATGAAGACCCAGACCTGCAGCGTCCGTGATGGAAAGGGCGTGCTCCCTTTGCTGGGGCACAGCTCACACAGCGTGTGCTCACTGGTGCATCTGCAGCCACTTTGGGTTGGGTGGCTGATGTCCGCCGGTCACTGACCGCAGAGCTGGTTTCCTTCCCAACAGTAGAAGAGCCTTCTGATTTTGCTGTGTGATGCAGGGATTCTTACCTTTTCCAGACCTGTTTCTTTCCCCGGCCCCCTCCAAACTTGTATTGGTTTTCATGGGGACGTCAGTGGGCCTCCAGGCACTGCTAGTCCCCCACTTCCCCTAACCCAGAAGGGCCCGTGTTGACTTTCTGGCAGGGATCCTGGTGAGTTCTGAAGCTCTAATGCTGTGTCCTGGGGGGTATGGGGGCCCCGGGAGGCCAGCATGGCCTCTACTAGCATGCAGAGTCCGTGCAAATGGCTGCTCTCTCCTGCGGCTTCGGGAAGCCTTCCTTTCTCCTGATGGCACTCTCCAGGCAGATGTGACATCTTGTGTGACTCCTGGGAGATGAGACTGGCTTCCAGTGGGACTCTGGGAGTCAGGGTCATCGGTCTACTTTCCCTAATTGTGATGATACCTATGTATCTGTAAAGAACGCCGAAGCCCTAGAGCAAAGCTGAAGGAAAAAGGCAAAAAACACCTCAAATTTCCACTCTCCAGAGTGAACTGCTGTTCCCTCTCTCTGATGTCTGCTGCTTCCTTCAGTGGGATGAAGCTCACCTTAGCCCCTGTCCTTCAGTGACCGATTTTCTATCACCCAGTCCTTAGCCAGTATTTGATAGCCTGGGGACAACTGTCTATTTGCAGACTACTTTATTCTTCCATAACTACAAACCCAAGGCTCGCGTTCTGGTGGGTGATGCAGTCGCCCTCGCCCTGGTTGTCCATTCCAGGCTCTCTCAAGAGGTCTCTGTGCTTGGCTATTTGGCCTTCACCTTCCCTGTGGGTCTAGGGTGCTCCCTTTCCTCGGTGGTATTGTAGAATACCGCAATCACTGATGGCCTTAAAGCTCAGATGATGGTTAGCATTTTTAAGCAATAAGTATCTTTTAATTGAGCTTTGTACGTTATTTAGATCTAATGCTATTGCAAACTTAATAATATAGTGTAGTGTCAACATAACTTATGTGCACTGGGAAACCAGAAGATGTATTTGACACTCTGTGTTGCGGTATTCACTTCATTGCGGGGGTCTGGGAACGAACCCACAACATCTCCAAGGTGTGCCTGGACTCGGAGCCCTTCGTAGTGAACATGGGAAGTGCTGCCTTGGCGGGACTGATGATTGACTGAGGACTTCTGTGTGCTGGGCCGGGTCTCAGATCCTGGGGATACCGAGAAAAGCAAGACACGGTGTTTGCCCTTGAGAAGTCCCAGTGTGTGTGTCCCATAACGGGGTGTGGCTTGTGTCTCGAATGAATCAGGCTGCACGCTAAGAGGAGCTGTGTTTTGTCGAGCAAGGCTTCTTTGTGACAGGACTTAGTTGGAGATTTTGTTATCAGATAAGCAACAATCCCTAGTGTCTGTGATAAAATTAAAAAAGTGAATATTTGGTCTTTGTCTCTGGTTTCTGACCCACAGCTCCTAAAACCCTTGGAGTCTCTTGAGTGATAAGAAGGTCTTTTCTATGCTAATTGTGAGTGGGGGCTGGGGACTCCTAGATGGCTTTAGGTGGGGCTGGTTGCCACAAAGACCAAGGCCTGATGAGAAGGTTGGAGCTTTGAGCCCTACTCTTTGGGTTCTTGACTTGGGGGGGGGGGGGGGGGGGGTAGAGGGATTGGAGACTGAGTTAATACCAGTGAACAACGGTTCAATCAATCATGCCTATCTGATTGAAAACTCCATTAAATCCCTTAAATGAAGAGGTTTAGAGAGCTTCTGGGTTGGTGAACCTATGGAGGGTGGTGTGCCCCTGGGGGGCAGGGGTGGGGCCTCGCTGAGATCTGTGAGCCATTCTAGCAAATTATCAGACCTGCGGAGGAGACTGTGGGAACTCCCCACTTTGTAGCCAGGTCGGGCAGAAGTATTGAGAACCGAGGCTTGGGACTGGCGTCTGAAGTGAGGGCTGAACCCTGAAGTCTTGGAGTCTGATGCGAACTCCAGGCCATTAGTGTCAGAATTGGATGGACTTGTGGGACAGTAGTTGGTGTCAGGACCTGAAGAATGATTGTTGGTGGAGGGAGAACCCACACGTTTGGGGTCAGAGTGCACTGAGTGAAACAGATTAGTGTTTCTGATGGCTTTGATGTACAGACGGGAAGGTCATTGGTCTGGGGTGATGTTGAAGGCATTGACCTAATTGCAGAGGTCAAGAGAGACCGTGTCTCACTGGTGGTCATCGTGGTTCCTTAGCTCACCCAGTTGATAGGTGTTACTGGAACGAGTGAATTAGAGGCAAGTAGAAATGACCTTGGCTAATGAACCAAAGTACAGTAAAGCTCCTTCCCAGACATCAGTGGCTGGCCATCTTCAGCTTGTCAGTCTTGCATGAAACACTGCATTGGACTAGATGTTCTCTGAATTGAACTTTTGCATTCCTTCAGGAGCCTGCTGCTCTAGCGAGAACTCTCTGTGCACTACGATCAGCCAGGCAGACTTTTCTTGGGAACCAGTGTAGATAAGATGTAGAGGACCTAACCAGCTCTCTGCTTTGGAATTGGTTGAAGCTCAAGTGTAAGCAGACTTAAACCTCGCAGACTCAAAGTTAGAAGTTCAAGTGGTTCTTGGGCTGCTCCCGTATGCAAATTGCTTTCAGAGGGATCTCGGTATTTGAAAGGTGCTCTAAGGAGTGGGAGACTAAGTGACAGCCTCAGGTGTTCCAAGGCACTAGCAAACCGGGCTCAAGATCTGCCAGCGAGGCGTTTGGATGATGCAGAGCCTTGTTCTCTTGGTATTTGCCTGGCCTCCAGAGCCGGGAGGAGGTTGGCCTGCTTGGGAATATGTTATATTAAGCACTTGAACCAACCAACAGAAGGGTGACAATGTGGAATTGTTGGACGCCTTCCCCGACCTCCAGGTCTTCCATCAGAAGTTAGAATCGGGATCTGATGAATCTTCTAGCTACTGAGTTTACAGTAAACATGAAGGGGGAACATAGGGAACAGCACTGCGGGGAGGCCGTCTGCCAAATATAAAATGTGGGAATTGGAAGGGCTGGAGAAAACATTTCTTCAGTAAGTCAATGGCCAAGAGTAAGACGGGGAGGGAAATGTAGATGAAGGAAACTCACAGGAGGGGGCAGAAGCAGTTGGCGCCTCCTCCAGCTGAACGACCTGGTGGGGTGAGCCCACTGGGAACACAGGGGACTCTCTGTCTGAGGCCACCCGAGAGAGTATGCCAGGCCAGCAGAGCAGAGTGCCAGAGAATCAGAGGTAATGCCCCTCAGGCTCAGCCGGTGATGGACAGGCAGGTGGACAGATTACCCAGTATTCTCACCTCCTGGGGTTGGGACACCCCACAGAGGTGCCCCACGTTCTCTCCCAGACTTGTCCAGGAGAGCCATGCTCCGTGTGTCCCCATGGAGTGCGCCCTTTGCCGGCTTTCTTTTCTTCCCTGGCTGCTTTCCCTGTTCTCCCACCAGTTTTTTGGGTAGCCCCTCCCACCCCTCCCAGGTAAACCGTGTGCACTTAAGTCATTTCCTCGGGACTTTCTCCAGGGGGACCCATACTAAGACAGAGGCCTCTGGGTCCAGTGCAACAGGCAGACCTTATCTGCGTCCCAATTTAAACAAACCATCTGTGAAAAGGCAGGAATCTAGTGGGGAGATAGGATCACCAACTGGATGCCAGATGATGTTAAGGAATTGTTGCTGAATTATTTCAGGTGTGAAAATTATTTCTGGTTATGCTGGAAAAAAAAAGTACTTACATATCACCGACTGAGGATTTGCAAGTACTGGGACTTGCATTGAAATAACCCAGTGGTGGAAGGGGAGGAGTGGAAGGGTTGGGATGGAGGGGGAGGAGTAGAAGGGGAGGGGGGAGTAGAAGGGGTCCAATAAAGGCACATTCCAGCGGTTGTTGAACTTGAATGATGGCTACATGCAGGTTCATCATACGGTTCTGTCTACTTTGATGATACATTCAAAATTTTCCAAAATAGAATGTTCAAATGAAGCACAGGATCAACCTTCTGGCCCTCCTGCTCTGTGGCGGGATTAGCCGCTTCCGGTCTTGGCTGCATGACAAAACCAGCTTTGGTTTGAGTGGGTCAGGGGCTCAAGAGCTCTGAGCATCTCCATTCTTGACCCTGATCACGCTGGAACCTGCATTCCCCCCACTGTGTGCCCATAGCCAGACTGGAGGCTTCAACAGGACTCAGATCTGCTTTATCTGAAATTTTAAGTCCCATCCAATGAGCTTCTGTTCTAAAAGCAACCCATTCATCTGGTCCTCTTGAATCTACTTTCCATCTGCAGCTCCCACCCCCTCCCCCCACAAGGCATGTGGTCTTGACGGTTACAGAGCTGCCGGGGTGGGGGGGTGGGGAGGGATGGGCCTAGGGACTGGGGGTCAGGCCAGGTTGTGGGCTTCTCCTGTAGAGTGGTGGTCGGTAACTCCAGTGGGATACCCAGGAGGATATGACTTTGGTCTTGGCAGTACTCCGTTATGGGGGAGGGGCAGAAAAGGGGACCATGCCACCATAATTCTAAGAGGTGGGACGGAAACCCCAGTCAGGGGAGGATCCAATAAGAGAAGAGTTCAGTCCTCCAGGAGACAGTTGGAGAAAGCTAGGGTTGTTGTCAGGCATTAGCCAAATGGTGTGGTCTTTTCCAGAATGAAATTGGAACATAGGAAACCAAGGCAGAAGTCCGATCTTGAAGACTGAACACAGGAGCCAGATTTAGGGTGGGTCTAACTGCTCAAGGCTTACCACGGGTATTCTGTGCTTTGGGGAGCAGATGGAACAGCAGCACTCAGCCACTGGAGGGGATGGGACCAGTGCCCTCGGGGCTGGTTTCTGATGAGCTTGGCCACTGGAGCAAGTGGCGGTGGAGAACATACATGGAGCCTGAAGGTCTTTTCTATTTGTCTTATTTATTGAGAGGTCTCAGGACTGTACTTAAATAGAAACTGGCTTGATTTTTATCAATCACCGTTTTCCACTGCGCTGAAAATTCTTTCCTTCTGTGGAGTGGGACCCCAAGGATACCTTGGACAGAGCCATAGCTTTCCTGCCATGCTTCATTTTTAAAACACTTTCCATTTCCATAGTTGTGACTTAGTCTGTCCCCTATAGCATGGCTAGAAGCAGGCTCCTGGTTGTGGAAGTGGAGGAGGGGCTGGGGTCAGGCTCTGAGGCACCCCCTCCCCATCCCCCTTGCTGCCCCCGCCCCATGCTGGGTGCAGGGGGACGGTGGGGGAGGCCAAGTTCTTATGTGTCTCCTGGGGTTGGTGTGTGTGTAGGGTCCCTGGCCTTGGTCTGGGTGAGCAACTTTGCCCTAGTTTCTCCCATTGGTCCCATCGGTGGTATAAAATCCCCCCATTTTCTCTGGTGCTATGTCCGTTATTTACCCTTGAAGCTGCCCGGAGAATCCCACGTCTCCTCTCATGGGGCTCCCTGCCTTGTGCCTTCTGGAGTCAGGGGACTACTGGAGTCATCTTCTATACCTTCTGAGGGCCAAGGAGAACAGTATTCCTTCCTCGAAGGCAGCTCTAGTCTTTGCCAGTGGTTTTCTTGGGGGACCCCCTGCCTGGCTTGGGGGAAGGAAAAGCGCTCCCATCAGTTTCCCTTGAGAAGGGAAAGAAGTAAGAAAATTAGCTAATACTTACATAGTGCAGTTCTGAGCACATTAAGTATTTGAATTGCTCTCATCCCTGTGACAACCACGTTAAATCGGTATTATTACCGTCATTGTATAGACGAGAGATCTGAGGACTAGAGTGGATACAAAATGCCCCAGATCCCACAGCTTCCGAGTCGCAGTTCTGGGGCTTGAGTCCAGCCCATCTGGCTTAGGTGTTCCGTGTTCCTCTCACCCCAAAGTGCCCTTCTCCCCATAAGGCCGGCCACCCCCTTCCTCTTCTGTGTCCTCTCCCTGTATTGGTTTGTGGAGGGTTGAGTGGGGACAGGGGCCAGTGCTGGCATCTCTTGTTAAGTGTGGGTGGTGGAAGCTTTGTCTGTGGCTGGAAGCTTGTTGGTGACTCTCTGAATGTGGGATATCATGAGCCTTTGATCTTCGGCTTTGACCTTAACTCTGATTCCAGGTCCATAGGAAAGTTCCACTCAGCTTGCTCTTTCTGATTTATCTCGGCAGCGTGACAACCCCTATTCTTTTCCTGAAGCTCTTTCTCCAAAGCTGGATGTCTTCTGGCTTTTCTTCCTTTCCTGCCCACCTCACTGTCCTTCAGGGCAGCCTCGTCTTTCATACTTCCCACAAGGACGGAGCCCCAGAATCGTCGCCTTCTGTCTGCCCTCCTCCCAGGGGCTGCTGGCCACTGCTGGAGCAAATTGTGGAACCGTGCTGATGCCCCAGACCTCTGGCTTCAGCTTCAGGATGAGTCACTAATCCTTCATTGTGTCCTCAATGGCTTCCGCTTCCACTGTCAATGGCAGCTCTTCCCGACTCACTGCAGCCCTGAGACCTCTGGGCATCTATCCTGGCTTCTCCTCCTCCTCTTCGTCCTCTTCTTTACAACTCTTACTCAGGCGTGCTTCTTCTGTAAATGCTCCCTTGACTCATTTTCCCTCCAGCCCCTCCTGGCTCACTCCTTTCTTCACGGCCAGACTATTACAAAGCAGATGTCCCCCTTTGCCTCGCCTTCATTATCAGCCTCTGCCCAATGTCATCTGCCTTCCCTTTCCTCTCTCTCTGTGGGAATGCTTCAGTTAAGGTCCCCAGTGTCTTCCTGAGAGAATCCAAAATTTGTGCCTTTATCCTGTTGGCTTGGTTGTGCACATTGACGCCCTCCTCGAAACACCTGCTGTGGTCTCACAGCACCACTCGGCTGCTTAGATTCGTTCGCTCTTTCTGCTGCCTTTTGCGGCTTCACTTTCTCTCCGTCTCTTTTAACTCTGTGGTCACTGGAAGTTTGCTCTGGGTCCCCTTTGTCCTTTCGCTCTGCTCATATTCTGTGGCTGAGCCCGTCCACTCTCAAGGTGACCCATGTGACCGCCTACCGATAATTTACAAGTTGTATTTCTGCCTCCTGACATTTCACTTGAGTTATAGATGGCCATCCTAGGTGTCTCTACCTGAGAGTCCCCACACACATCTCACAAGGCCCAGAACTGTGCTTTTTCCACCCCCTCCTCCCCAAACATTTTCATCACTCTAATTGCTAGAAACTGTACAACTGTTCTTCACCTTTGGGCAGAGGGCTCCAGAGCCATGTTATGTTATTGTTGCCTTGATGCTAGTCATTGTTTGACATTCCTTTCTCCCTTCCCCTCCCCTATCCTCCCCTGCCCTTCCCTCAGTTGCTTATATACCCCACCTGTTTTCCTCCCTCTCCAGACCATCTTCCCTAGTCTGCTGAAAGAATCTTCCTAAAACACTAATCTGATTATGTCCCACCCTACTAAAAATCCTCCAGTGGCTTCTCAGGGTCAACGTCTATTGCTTCCTGTTGCTGCCAGCACCGCCCTTCCTCTGCCTGCGTCTGCTGACCCAGCACTCGCCATCCAGAACCACCTGCAGCTGGGTTGGGTTGCCCCTTTGGACCATGCCCATGTTCCTCTCCCTGCTGATATATGCTTCCCTTCGTCTCCCTTCATTGTCTACTTGGTATTTGTCTTCTCTTCTTTCAAGACTCTGCTGAAGCATCACCTGCTGCTTTAGGCATTTTTGCTCTGTCCTGGCTCCTGCCATCCCCCGCTGGGGAAAGGTGGTTGCTCTCCCGCCAGCGTCCTCATGGCAGGTACAAGTATAAGTGTATAAGTGTACATTCCTGCTCTGTTGTGATCTAGGAGCTCTTTCTTGTCCCTTGGTCTTTAATATCTAAAGGCTCTGAAAAGGAGATTTATGCTGACCAGTATTTTATCCAGTATTTAATTCATTAAAGTCATAAATGTAGGGGCACCTGGGTGGCTCAGTGGGTTAAAGCCTCTGCCTTCGGCTTAGGTCATGATCTCAGGGTCTTGGGATCGAGCCCCACATTGGGCTCTCTGCTCAGCAGGGAGCCTGCTTCCCCCTCCTTCTCTGCCTGCCTCTCTGCCTACTTGTGATCTCTCTCTCTGTCAAATAAATAAATAAAATCTTTTTTTAAAAGTCATAAATGTAAAAGCAGATTCTACCTTAAACTTTTTAAAAAAGATTTTGTTTTAATTAATTAATTAATTAGCTGAATAATTAATTAATTAATATACGTCATGAGCTAGGGGAGGGGCAGAGGGAGAGGGAGCATTTCAAGCCAATTAGGTTGAGTACAGAGCCCAACCCAGGGCGTGATCTCACGACCCTGAGATCATGACCTGAGCTGAAATCAAGAGTTGGATACTTAACTGACTGAGCCACCCAGGTGCCCCTCCATCTAAACTTAAAAAAACCCCACAAAAACTTATAAGTCTTGTAAATTCATTTGTAAACCTAGTAATATTTGTACCAAATAAAAAACCAATTAAGCCTTTCAAACAGTACCGTTTATACATTCCATTGACTAATTTCTCTTAAACATTTTAAAGTATAGATACAAGTTCAATGTGTATCATTCTTAGAAGGCTTAAAACCCCATAAGCAGTAGAACAGACACATAAAAATGCCTACAAACGTTATTACCATGATTGGGAGCCTTACTAATCATTATACCTAGTACAGAAGCATTAATACCCAGGATTTCCTTTTCCCACAGTCCCAAGCCAACTATGGTCCCCTATAGAATTGGGAACCCAAAGGCAGTCAAGCTCCATGTTACTTAGAGATTGGGATTGGGATTGAGAAATGCGGGGCTCCTTCCAGAATGATTATCTGAGCTGGTAGCTGTTTGGTTGATGCTCCTTACTGGTATCAGGTGTCTACCACATCAGCAGTCAACAGGACTTCCCCACCCCATTCCTTTCAGTGGGGTCTTGTCTCATTCTGCAAGTTGATTTTTTTTCAGCAGATTGGTAACTTTTTCTGAAATAACACATCTTATAAGTTATCAGGGACCTGCCAGGCTCTTGGATTCTGATTTCACTGTCTAGGATTTTTTTCAGATCTCCCCATTCTATGCCCAGGCCCTGTTGTGTTGTGTAATTGTTGTGTCTTTGTTTGCTCTAACGCCCCGTATACTGATGGATTTCCTATATTTTACTCAGGTTGCAGTAACACTAGTTCAAACACTGGTAATCATTGACACAGGTTTATAACTGGTATAGTTCTCGTTTACTATTTTGTTGTCATTTTATTGACTCTTAATCTTTGAATCGCTGTGCCTAGAGCAGGGTCGAGGACACGTGCTAGGCTCTCAATCAGCATTTGTCTACCGAATAATGTGTTTCCTTGAGTAGGTTTGTGAGGATTGAAATTGTCTTACTGTTTTGCGGGAACCTAACACAGACTGGGCCTGGTTCATACTCATTATGTACGCATAAATGAATGAACAAGGCAGAAATTGCAGATCATGATTGCTGAGAACATTAAAAACGATTGGATGGAGTTATAGTTTCTGAAAGATTCTGTATTAAATAACAGCCTCGAGCATCTCACCAGATTCTCTCTCTTGTTGACTCCTTTGACCTTCTCCTTCCTGAGCACCTGACTGTTACCCTTTGTGAGCCACTTGCAAAACTCTTAAAGCAGACTGGAGTTCGTAGGTGCAGCCCTGGGCCAATGTGGCCTTTGAGCC
The DNA here is from genome assembly GCA_002007465.1 of Ailurus styani. Taxonomy (NCBI): domain Eukaryota; kingdom Metazoa; phylum Chordata; class Mammalia; order Carnivora; family Ailuridae; genus Ailurus; species Ailurus styani. Next base: position 729,727 of record LNAC01000272.1, read on the forward strand.
ACACCCTGAGCCCTATCGAATGCCACATCTCACCCACTTTTGATCTTGGGTAAAATGCCACGCTGCAGGACATGGGGCCTGGCTTCCTGAGTGGCCAGCCGCTAAGGGCTGGTGGTGAAACCAGAGACGTTGGGTCCTCGGCTCTCTGTGATGAACCTTAACCAATGGGACATGATAAGAGGGATATCACAGATACCACACAGATAAATTTTCTTTTCTTCCTCCCTTCTGTGGGCTACTCTGAGGTGCAGCTTGTTCTTACAGCTCTTTCTGAGAAGATCTCAAGTACCGAGTGGTCACACCTGCATGGTGACCTGGCGCCTCCTCCTGGCCTGTTCCAAAGGTGGCCAGTGTCATCACTTACTTTAACTACATACTCCCTAGAGTCTTCCTACTGCCTCACTCCCTTTATCCTCACCCTCACCATCCCAGGCTTATGACTCTCAAATAAATTGTCAGCACGTTAATCCTTGCCTCAAGCTCTGCTTTCTCGAAGACACAGGCTAAGCAGTACCCTTTGGTAAAAGGTATAGTCATGAATTCTGGAATATTTTTCTTGGCCCTCTCACTGTCTCTGAGACTTAGTACTTTGGGGGACTGGTTTATGCTGTCAGTGACTAGAAAATATTACCTTTTTTGTTGTTTTCATCTGATGTTTTTTTCAGTGTTCTAAAGTTGTATGCTTGTCAGAAACAGGCAGGAGCTAAGCAGTTCCTTGAAAGCCAACAGCTTGTCACCCTGTTTATGGCACAGTTAACAACTTTATGAAGTTAGTGAAAGTAAATTGATTAAATTTGAAATTATTGTCTGTATTTTTATATTCCCTGAAATGTAACACTGTAAGCAACCCAAGTTATGAAGGATATAGTCCATATCTTAAGATAAATTCCAATTTTTGTATTTGTAAAGTGCATCTTAGGAGTGCTTTTTGCCCTAATCTGATTTTCTTCTCCTGACTTACAAATTAAAACAAAACAAAACCAAACCTCACTTTGCTAATCTTAGTCCTGTTTAATATTCTTGAAAGAGAGTTGGAATTTGGGGTACGATTATTGGTGTCACAAGGGGAAGAGACATTGAAAGATCAGTTTACTCATTTTCCTATTTGAGTGCAAGATCTGTTACTCATCCTGGACATTTGAGAATGTATTTTGCATTTAAGACTTACCAGGCTCTTTCTGGACAGCTTGGAGGAGAGGAAGGAAACCCGATGACTCATTAGAAAAATAGAGATTTCATAAATAATGTTAATTGCAGTATCTCACATGTAGACAAATCCAATGGAGACCAAATTTCTCTCTAGGAATAATATAAATTTCTAATCTGGAGAATGATTTAAAATCCTCATCAGATGTGATTATGTTTTTAGACTGAGTGACAACTCTGTGTCTAAGTTACAGCCTTCTCTCCGAGGGTCTCATTTATTGTTTCAGGATGACCTTTTCCTGGGGTGGAGGCATTCCCTTCCACCGGTGTGTGGAAGTGGAAAGCAGATCAGAATTGCAGAACTAAGGGTGTAGAGCATTTACAGAGCACGTGATGATAAGAGAAATGTTTTGGCACCTTCCTTTGGCACCTTAGAAATCTGACAGCTCTGGTACCCAGAGTGAGTGAGGTCTCTAACCGTTGCTGTGTTGGGTGGCATGGGACTGTAGGTATAAAACACACAGTAGAGGAGAGGCAGAGGTCATGGTCTCTGTACACCTGTCTCCTGCCCTGCTCAGGAATAGGGTAACACCTTATGTCTGGGTCTCCTGGAGCACGGGGCTCTGCCCATTGGAGGTGACCTATACATGAATAAAGGCATGAGTGTCAGTGAATGAATGGCTCGAGCTTTTCTCATAGGTTCATTTGGTAATTGTATTTCTCCTGGTATAACTTGTTCCCACTCTTTGCCTGTTCACCCATTGAAATGTTATCACTGAAGCAAATTTGGATGAGTTCCCAATATCTGTGTTAGAGGCTTATGTGAACAGAGGCTTGTAGGAACTTAACCTGTGTTTCCCCTAGGAGCCCTGCCTCAGTATTCGCTAATTCCATGTTCGAGGTGACTTTTAGAACATAACTGCTGTGAATAATGAGAATCACCTGTCTTTGGGCCTCAGCTTCAGGGGCTGAGAGGGATTGTGAGCTCATCTAAGGTTGTATGAGCTACAACTGTTGCACTCAAGGGCTCAAGTTAAATACATGTACTTAAAAGGTAGCCATCTCTAAAATGTGATAGGGTGCTGAACTTTTCAAACCTCTAGGTGAGAACTTTTTTATCTCTTGATTTTTCTGGGTTTAATGCTTTGAATTATTTCATTTTTAAATTAATCAACTATTTCAGGGCGCCTGGGAAGCTCAGTCCATTAAGCACCTGCCTTTGGCTCAGGTCATGATCCCGGGGTCCTGGGATCAAGCCCTGTGTCGGGCTCCCTGCTCAGCGGAGAGCCTGCTTCTCCTTCTCCCTCTTTCTCTGCCGCTCTGCCTATTTGTGCTCTCTATCTCTCTGTCTCTCTCTCTGTCAAATAAATAAATAAAACCTTTCAAAAATATAGGTTAGTCATCTGTTTCACACATCATCTTGTTCATTGAAGAAAAAGGATAAAACGCAAAGAGAAAACAGAAAAGGCATCCATATCTCATTACCATGCATTTACGTTAATCTTAATATTTGCTCTATATCCCATATTATTACACTGACATAGGTCTGTGAAAATATAAAAATAACGTATACTGCTTTTGAACCTACTTTTGTCACCTAACGATATGTTGTGGCCATATTTTATATGCTGACAAATACAGATCCACGTCATAAATTTTAGTTGCTGCATAATATAAATACGCTGTCATGTGTTGAAGCAGTTTCTTATCATTGGACATTAAAGTTGTTTCCAACGTTTAGCTAAGAATAATAAGCAAAATTTATTGAGTGCCGTGTTGGGTGATGGATTTATTAAGAGGTTGATGTGTTTCATTTCACCTAACCCTCTCACCAGCCCTAAGGCATAGGTGTTATCTGTCTCCTGCTTACATGTGAGGAAACTGAGGCACCAGTCAGATGCCTAATGTGCAGAATAAGTGTTGGAGCTGGGATTCCAGTCCTGGTAGTCTGACTTTGGTTCATGCTCCTAACTGGAATAATGTGTAGTCAGGGACCACGTGCTCCTGTCTCCGACACATCTTTGACAATTTCTTAGGGAAAAAGATAATTTGGAGGTAAGATTGCTGGCTCAGCATTGCATATTTGAGGGACTTATTATGCATTGCCAAGTGAAGTTGTAGAAAAATGTTCCCTCAGACGGGGTAAGAGAAGCCCCGTTTCCTTCTGTCTTGACGGAGACACAGGGCCAAAGGTAGGACACCATTATTTTGATTTTCATTTCTTTCATTCTGAGGTGGAATATTTTCCTATATTTATTCGTACTTTTCATTCTTTAAATGAATTGCCTGTTTATTTACCCTGTAGTGTTTGTCCTTTATTAAGGATTTTTTAAGGATTCTTTATATATTTCACATGATGGTTAAATTGTGGCAAAAAATTTTTCCTCGTGGGTCATTTGAAATTTAAAGTGTTTTACGAAAGGTTTTTATTGCGATGTGTACATTACCTGTGGAGCAGTGCAGAGAATAGAACTGTACAGTTTATCAATAAGTGCGAGATAAGTAACTCCCACCACCATGTCAAGCAGCAGAATCTTGCCAGCTTCCCAGAAGTCCCCTGTAGGTGCTGATAGAATCTCCTTCCAACCCTCTAGAAGCTACTGTTGTGATAGCCAGTTTCACAGGTGGCCCCCACTGATTCCTTCTTCCAGGGATTCACATCCCCACCACACTCTTCCCACAGTTGTCCTGTGACCAATAGAACATGGCAGAAATCAGGGGGTATAGATTCTCGGATTAGGTTATACAAGATTGCAGCGTCCATCTTGGGCTCTCCCATTCTCTCACAGATGAATGATTCTGGGGGGAGCCAGTTGTCACATGTTGAGGACACTCCGGCAGCCCCGCGTAGAGGCCGCCCGGGTAGCAAGGGACTGGGGGCCTCAATCCAAGAGCCCTTGGGTAATGGAGGGCTGCCAACAACCAGGCAGCACATGCTCCTGCCTTCAGGGGACTGCAGCCCGACTGACAGCTTTACTGCATCCTCATGACACTCGGAGCCAAGACCACCCAGCCAAGATGCTTCTGGATTCCTGAGCCTCAGAAACTGTGTGAAATAATAAATGTTTGCAGTGGTAAGTTGCGGAGTTCTGGAGTAATTTGTTGCACAGCAATAGATAACAAATGCGCCTATTCTGGTTTTTTTATAATAATGATTTCCTTGCTTATAATTACAGTTTTACCCACCTATGTGTGTGTCTAAACCTACAGTTTAGTATTGCATATGGTTTTTAATTTTTATGCATGGGATCATCTATATTTTTGAATTGGGTCTTTAATATCATGCGTGAAAGTTCATCCATATAGTTTGTTGTTTTATCATTATTATTTTATCTGCAGTCTAGAAATCCACTATATAAATCCTCCATTTACTTAGGTGTCTTTTCTCCTCTTGATGGTCATTGGCATTGTTATCCAGGGTGATGGGCTGTCATTAAGAGGGTTGCTGTGAGTTTTCTGGGCTGCATAGGTTTTCCTAGGTCCACCTAGTGGTACAGTAGCTTGGCTAAAGGGAGTGGGTATCCTCACCTTTCCTTTCACTTCACCAGATAACTCCAGATTATACAAATGTACACTTCCACATTTAGGGTATGAGAGCTCCCATTGTTTCATAACCTTGTCAACATTTGGTATTGTCAGACTTTCAGATTTTTGCGTCATGTAGTGATGCCTCTTTGGGGTTATAATTTACATTCCCTTCGAGACCAAGAGGTTAAGAACTCTTTCATTTATTTATTGACCTCTTGAATTTTCTTTCTAGTACCATGCTTGTTCAACTGTTTTGTCCATTTTATTATTTTCAAAGATTTTATTTATTTGAGAAAGAGAGCAGAGATAGGGAGAGAGAGAGAGAGAGAGAGAGAGAGAGAACGAGCATGAGCAATGGGAAGGGGCAGAGTGAGAGGGAGAAGTAGACTCCCTGCTCAGCCAGGGCTCCATCCCAGGACCCTGAGAGCATGACTTCAGCTGAAGGCAGATGCTTAACCAACGGAGCCACCCAGGTGCCCCTACTTTGTCCATTTTATAAATTGGCTTTTTTCTTATTTATTTGTGGCAGTTCTTTATATGTGGTAGATACTAGTTCTTTCCTGTCATATGCTGTGCATATATCATTTCCTGCTCTGTGACTTGTCTTTTTCACTCTCCAAAGACTGAATGATGTCTTTTGATAAGAAGATTTAAAAAAAATTTTAATGTAGTTGGATTGTTTGTAATCCATTTTATTAGTCTTTCCTGTTACAATTTCTGATTTTGAAATCATATTTAGTAAGGCCTTCCTGTTCTGAGATTACACAAATATTTACCTGCATATGGTGGTCTTATTTTTATCATTTCATTTTAAAAAATATTTAAACCATTAGGTCACTAGGAATTTTTTTTTTTTTTGACTCTGTGAGGAAGGCAGTGTGTTTTTATCTCCTCAGTGTCATGAATATGGTTAACAAGGTTACAGACTAATTTGGCCTCTTCCTATCCATCCGAAGTGCTATTTATATTGTGAACTGTATAATATTGGCTTTATTTCTGAACTTTCTGTTTTGTTCACTGTTGTTTCTGTTGATTTGGGTGCTTCCTGCTTTTTACAATGACTGCAGCTCTGTGCTTCATCTCTGTAAGACCTTGTCCCTCTTCCTTAGTGTTGTCCCACAGCATTCCTGACATTTTTTATTTTGCATGTTTATTTTCAAGATGAGCCTTAGGATCCTTTTGTCAGTTCTGTCAAAGTAGGAACATAAGAATTATTATTGGGCATTATAGATGCATGTGTGGAAAAATGACTTGTTTGGGATTTTCAGTCTTCCCACTGATGAATGTGGCATGTTTCACCATGTACTTCCAAATTCTTTTATGTCCATCGGTAAAGTCTTGCAGGTTTTTTTCAATAGAGGTCTGGCAAATTCTTCTGTAGTGTTCTAAGTCCTTAATATCTTCTGCTGCTGGCTTGACTTACCGCTTTCCTCCTGCATGTTTTCTAACGTCTGGCTTTCCATCCACTTCTCCCTTGGAGATCAAGGGCCTGTGAGAGCTGGCTGAGCGGCTGAGCATCATCCCAGCTCTGCCCTCACCTGAGTAGGTTTTCTTTCTATAAAGACTTCTGTGTAAAACAGTATAGTTTTCCTGACCCATTATTACTAAAATTTGAAAATCTGTTTTTGCATATATATTACTTTTAACTCATGATCTATCTTGGATCTTCCAGGTGCTCATTCATTCATTCAAAGCATATTTATTGAGGGGCTCCTGGGTGGCTCAGTTGGCTAAGCATCCGCCTTCAGCTCAGGTCATGATCCTGGGGTCCTGGGATTGAACCCCGCATTAGGGTCTCTGCTCAGCAGGAGGCCTGCTTCTCCCTCTCCCTCTGCTTCCTGCTCCCCCTGCTTGTGCTTTCCCTCTCTCTCTCTGTCCGTCAAATAAATAAATAAATAAATAAATAAAATCTTAAAAAAAAAAAAAAACCATGTTCATTGAGGGGTGCCTGGGTGGCTGTCAGTTGAGCATCTGACCCTTGATCTCAGCTCAGGTCTCTATCTCAGGGTTCAAGTCCCGCGCTGGGCTCCACACTGAGCATAGAGCCTACGTAAAAAAAAAACCAAAAAACAAAAATGTACCCTAGCCACTTTTCTAGGGGCATGGAATATTTCTGGGAACAAAACGGATGACTGTATCTATGGTAAGTTCAGAAGTTATGAGGACGATGGAAGAAAGAAAATGAAGGGAAGATGGAGAGCAGCACTAGAGGTGTGAATGGGGGGCAGTTGCATTAAAAGTGGGGTGGTCAGCGTAGGTCTCATGGACAAGGGGACATCTGAGCAAAGACTTGGGGGTGAGGAAGCTGGCTGTGCAGGTATCTGCTGGAAGTGTGTGCTAGGCAGAGGGAACAGCCTGTGCCAAGGCTTGGGACAGGAGTGTTCCCGAGGAGTTTGAAGGCCAGGGAGGAGAGTGGCTGGAGCAGAGCGGGTGATGGAGAGGAGGGTGGTCAGAGAGGATGGAAGGCTGTCCATGGGTGGGGAGGCGGGGACTCACTTTAAAGAGTCTGGCTTGGGGCGTCTGGGTGGCTCAGTTGTTACTTGAGCGTCTGCCTTTGGCTCAGGCCAAGTCCCACATCGGGCTCCCTGATAGGTGGGAAGCCTGCTTCTCCCTCTCCCCCTGCTTGTGTTCCCTCTCTTGCTGTCTCTTTCTCTGTTGAATAAAGAAATAAAACCTTTAAAAAAAATAAAGACTGGCTTTCACACTGAGTTAAAAGAGGAGGCTTTTGGAGTATTGGAGGGGCAAGATGGATTTAAATTTTAAAAAGAACATCCTGGTTGCTGCATGAGAATAGACTTTATAAGGGCAGAGGTAGAGGCCAGGCAGCTGGCTAGGGGGCTGCCTTTGCAAAAGCACCTCCTCCAGGAGCTTACTGTGAATTAAGCACTTGGCACATCTTTATGGAATGGATGTTTTGGGTTTTTTTTTTTTTTAAAGGCTTTATTTATGAGAGAAAGTGAGAGAGAGCGCACAAGCAGGGAGAGCAGCAGGGAGAGGGAGAAGCTGACTCCCCACCGAGCAGGGAGCCCGTTGCGGGGCTTGATCCCAGGACCCTGAGATCATGATCTGAGCCGAAGACAGACACTTCACCGACCGAGCCACCCAGGCGTCCCAATGGTTTGGGTTTTTTTATACATGTGGAGCATCTTAGTATGCTTTAAAAACACCCACATATTTCAGAAATACCCATTTTTCTAAGGAAGAGTATGGAACAGAAGAGTGAGGGCAGTTGGAACGATTATCTGTGGAACGGGCCATCGTGCCCGAGCCTCGTCCTTCATGGAGAAGAGAGGAGAAGGGAGCTTGGCCCGTGTCGGAGGTAAGGAAGCAGGAGGCGTGGCCCGCGTGTGCTGAGATCAGAACCCAGGGATGTGGTTACTGGGGGTTCATTCCCTTCCACCAACACCTCCCGGGGTGCAGCAAGGACTGTTAAGGTGAAGTTCATGCTTTGCTACCAGCTGATCACTGTGTATTTCGGCTTTAAGTTAGTCTGTTTTCTGCTGTTTCACTTCTCACGAAGCTATTCACCCAGGAGATCAGAACTGCCCAGTAATTTGTTGCTCAGCAGTGGGAGTAATGAAGTTTGTTTCTAAGCAAGGACTTCATATTTCAAATCCTATTTTATTGGCGTGATGAAGGTTGGTTTCTGTTAAATTTAATCGGTTGGTCATTGTTGGTTCCTGTTAAATTTAAGAGCTGTATTTACACTTTAAGAAGAGGATTTAAACTTCTGGAGAAGGAAAGAGGGTAAAGTTCTTTAAAGAATATGCTACTTTTATCATGCCTTCCAAATTTATCAAGAAATATGAATAATTCAGGGGTTTAACCCTAGAATAATTAGAAACTGTCTTTTGCTGCCTTGAAGTTTCCAGTCACTCTGGGAAGATTGCATCCCCACCCCCAATCTCACAAAACCTATTTTAAATCACACCCTTGGAAAATATCCCAACCAAGAACAGAGCTTAGAAATATTTGGGGTGGAGTTTCTCTTCTCTCTTATGTGATCCTGTGGCTGTGGGCCCGCACGCTTCCTCCATCCTTCCGGAGCGTGCCCAGTGCGAGGTTCCACGGGAATTCATTAATGTATGGGTTCGCCCATTGCCCTTATGTTGAAGGAGAAACAGAAGAGAGTGTCATGGAAGGCCTGAGGATCTTTTTTCTTCTTTGGTAGTACACAGTGCTTTTTGTCATTAATGCATGTGCAATCAGAAAGCTTCATCCACAGCGATTCAGTAATATGGCTCTGCCTGGTGCAAAATACCTCATTTTGTATAGAGATGCAGAATTGCTTCATGTAGATAGGAGAGAAAGAGTCTTTGCTTTATTCACATATGAATAAAACGTCTTTGTTCATGGAAAAGAAAAGTGCCTCTTATTGTTTAGAAGCTCTGTGCATTTTAAATGAAGCCGATGGCCCACTATATGATATCTTTCAGGGGAAAAAAATAGCTTTTCTTAATATAAGTTTGGGCCCTAATGCCTAATATGGTGGCATAAATGATTTTTGCTTTGCAGCTTGGTTATTACGTAAAAGGCCTTATGTTTGTCTCAGCTGTCCTCTCGCAGCGAATTGTTTTAGCAAAGTTTTGTAATTTTAACTTGAAATTTTTTGTTATTTATTTACATTCTCTGTCCCACATAGGATTTGAAGCAGTTTGTCAGAAATTTAAAAAGTAAAATGTGAATGGTGATAATCATGATCAGGGAAACTATAAACATATGGTGATAAGGTCAAGACTCGTGGAGGTCTGTGAAAGTAGATGTTCGTGTAGATCATGTAGATACAACTGCAAAAAAGCCAGTGGAGTTGCTCTTGTTGAGCCTCAGATTAAAAAAAAAGTATTTATTTATTTGAGAGAGAGAGAGGGAAAGTTGGGGAGGCAGGAGGGCCAGAGGGAGTGGGATAAGCAGACTCCACACTGAGTGTAGAGCACAAGGTGGGCCTGGGTCCCAGGGTCCCGAGATCATGACCCGACCCAAAATCAAGAGTCTGATGCTTCACCCACGGAGCTGCCCAGGTGCCTCCATCGTCAGATTTGATGTTGAGCTTCCCAGCAGCCAAAGTGAAAAGAGGCAAGCAATCAGTTAATCCTTTCTCTGGCCTGGCAGAGGGCTATGTAAAGCAGGTCCACCGCTCAGCAGGAGGGTGGCATTGAGGCTTTCCCAAAAGACAACCAGGTGATCAGAGGAGCAGAGTGAGGGAGGGATCCTGGGGGGCGCTAGCAGCCAGAGTTTGTGCCTTGACCTTGCTCTCTGGGGAGGCACCTGGTCTGCAGAGCCACCTGCAGGACTCTGAGTAGGAATGGGGCTGGCGGGAATGCCTGGGGTCCTGGGGTCTGCTCACACCAGCTCTCCATCTCCATGTGGGTCTAGACTCCTCGCCCTCCTGGAAGTGCTCACTGGTCCTTAGCAAAACGAGAAAAACAAGGACCAATAGGGAAAAAAAGCGAGTTTCCATCAAATCTGAACTTACTTGATTCTACTCACAATTTTAGTACTTAAAGATTCTTATTAAAATGAAACAGCAATAGTTAAAAAAAAAAGTGGTGAAGAATCCTTCCTGAGGACATGAAACGTTAGAAACACTTTGTTGTGTAGAAATAATGATAATAGTAATAATAGTACATTATTAATAATGATTGTAATGTTTTATATTATTTTATAAGATAAATATATGAAAGTCTTTTTTTTTTTAAAGATTTTATTTATTGATTTGACAGAGAGACAGAGATTACAAGTAGGCAGAGAGGCAGGCAGAGAGAGGAGGAAGCAGGCTCCCCGCCGAGCAGGGAGCCCGATGCGGGCCTCAATCCCAGGACCCTGAGATCATGACCTGAGCTGAAGGCAGAGGCTTAACCCACTGAGCCACCCAGGTGCCCTATGAAAGTCTTTAATAAAATATTTTATATGAGCATATATAAATTCATAATAATATATTAAAATATAATTTTAAATTATTCTTACTATTATGAGTCCTATTATAGGCAATTACTGCCTTTAAAACCCCGTTTGCAAACTCCTGTTCTCTTGGGCTGTGAGCATCCCTACCAGCTGCTTTGTCTCCAGGCTCAGGATGAAACAGCTATCTCCCCCCATTTTGGCCCCCCCCCCCGCACTGTGTCCTATGCATCTGTACTCCCCCCCCACCGCTCAATGCACCTTGGCTCCGAAGAAGCCACACCCTTATCTTTACCATCCCCCCTGGGATTTTCTCCTAGCTCCCCTACCCTGGACCCGGCCAGTGTGGTGTGGTGCCTTAGTGTTGCAGACTTATAAGCTCACAGGGGTCCCCAGGGTAAGGGGGAGCTTGTCACTTGGAGTAATACTGGACCTGAAGGGAGGCAGGGCCTCAGAGGGACAGTCTTCATGCTGGGGGTCTGCCTAGTGTTGGCCGGACACAGACTCACTGTTCTGGGAGTCCCACGTGGAAAAGCAATGGTACAGGGGTCTTCAGACCCACGTCCTGTGTGGAGGTCGGGGACGGGCCCTGACAGGTCCTCCCCAGGGAGATAAATGCTACCTGTTACTTCAAGGGACTTGGCCCCGCTCTGCTTCTCTCCATTAATGGGGATCTTTGAAAAGTCTCCAGAAAACCTCTCACTCAGCCACTGCTGGGACCCTGGGTGACCTTGCCTTTGTGAATGGGGGGCATTGACATTAGCTACTTAACACTTTAAGTGCTAGAGCTGTATATTTAAGATGATTAAAAAACCCTTTGAGTAAAATGTGTTTAATAATCTTTGTTTTCTTAACAACTCTACATTTATTTAATATTAATCTAGTTCTTGCCTTCCCTGAGGTTCCCCGACTCTTAGAGTCAGAAGCCTTCTAGGGACTTAGGTTCCAAAAAATTTTCTTGTAGCATGAAAGCATCATGCTCTGCTTGTTCCCGACGTCAGCAGAGCTGCTCTTCGTTCTGATGGAAGCTGCTTCGCTTTGGTTTTCCTGCAGATTAGATTTAGAAAGATCTTCTATCTCTCTGCTTCACTGAAGGAAGCCAGACTGTGGTCCTGGGCTGCTCACCTTCTCCCTGACCTTTACCCTCCCCCTTCTCTCTTCTTTCTTCCCCCTCCTACCCTCTCACTCCTCCTCCCCCCACAGAATCACAGTTTAATCATCACTCTTCCTCCCCACTTCTGTCTGGCTGTCACCTCGCTCCATCTCTCTCCCCACCAGCCGCCCCCCGCTCCGCCCCAGACAGGGTGTCATTCTGCAGAGAACACAGAGGGATACCCATTATCTAGGTGAAGGAGCACCAGCAGTGTTTTCCCTGCTTCCCACATCATTAAAAAGGTTATGTCTTTTCTCCTTCTAGAGCAATTTGAAAATAATCCTCTTTAGAAAACCTTACATAGCATTGGGCCTTATGACGAATCCAGACACCCCTTCTTTTCCGGGGGGTCTCTAGGACTGTGTAATGAGGCAGACGCCAGGTTGCACAGAGGTGTTTCTCCTGTTGTGTGTCTGTGTTTCCCTGCCAGGCGTGTTTGTGATGTCTTCCCGGCCAACCTCCTGCTGGTGGTCCGTTAGTCACAGCAGAGTTCAGAGGCATGCCATGGGAGGGGGCTTGAAGAAATTGTTTAATCGAGACAGAATTAGATCAAGGTTTTGAACATTGAACTTGTAGGGTGTAATTACTTGGTAATGGAAAGGAAATTTGTTTTCTGTGAGATCATCTGTGATTGCGGAGTAAAGACCCTGGAGTTCTGTAACATGGTGTCCTGGTTTTTATGATCTCTTCCGCCTCCCGTGCGAGCCTCAGGTCTACCCAGACCCACCACTGTTGAGCCACACTGGGTGTGTCACCTTCTGTGCCTAGACACACAGGACACCTACGTCCCCTGGTGCATTGGCTCATGCTTTCCCTTCATCTGGGATTTCCTTCCCCCTCCTCTCAGCCTTTCCAAATGGCCCTCATTCTCCAAGGCATGGTGCCCATCCTCCTTCCCTTCTGAGGTCTTTCCTACCCGCCCCGAGCTCTTCCCTCCAACTCAAGCGTCAACTTGACTTCACGTTCCTTTGTTCTTTGGGGTTTGCACCCCTCTCTCTTCCACTGTATCGTGACCCTGTGTTGATTTCTGCTTCCCACGCAACCCAGGGCATGACGAATCTTTGCCACGTGGGATTTTTCCATTGAGTCCTAAAAGTGACTAAGAGCAGAAATCATAGATGAGTAAGGATCGCAAATGAGTGATCGTCATGCTTGGATGATTATGGGACAGACACAAAGTTCAGAGCACTGAGAGGTATGGTGGTATAGCCAATATCCTAGAGGGAGTTTCAGTTTACTGAGCGTCAGCATATAGAAAAGACAATGGGAAACAACCCAGACCAGAAGAGTATTTTCCATACCTTGTTCCTCCCTTCTGTGCTGCTCGTAGGCAGCTTTGCTGAGCTTCCCTGTAGTGGGTAGAGATTGTGGACTCAGGATACCTGCCCGTAAGAGGCTTAGGGGCAAAAGTCGCAGTACCCAGGATTTGGGATACAGTAATGTGAAAATAACATTTCTGGGGTACAGTGAATGAGGTGTGACACTCTGCTTTCCAGAACAATGGCTCATCTTCTTTGAATATTGGGACCTAAAGAAGACTAGTTCCCTTGAAAAACTTTTCCTACGGTCATTTCAGCCCACCAAACACCTTTAAAAGCTTAAGTGCATTGGAAATACCTAATGAAATGTTCAGGGGTAAAGGGCGCATCGCATCTGCCTCTGTTCTCAAAGTGACTGAGCGGGGAGAGAGTGGGAGAGACGGGGTGGGGAATACGAGCGGATGAAGTAACATTTGGGAATTGATGAAGGATACTGAGAGTTTGTAGGAATGGGGAATGCCTTGTAATAGTCTCGCAATGTCTCTGTAAGGCAGACATTTATTTCGAAAAGTTATTTTAAAAAAGGCAAAAGCAGATTCTTTGAATTATTTTCTAGTTATAAAGAATGAGACAATTGCAAAAATGGTTGCGTGTTTGTTTGTTTTTTTAATCGGTGGTAGCACATTGTAATTAAGGCAGTTTTCCCACCACCACCAAGCGGTTAACTCGGTCCTCACACCGTCTACCTGGAGTCAGCGTCAGGTACCGGCAGGTTAAGGGCTCCGTCCCACAAGACCGCCCCCTCGCTCCTCCTCCTGACACCTGCTGCCCATCCAGGTCCAGGTTGTCCCCTGTGCTTCCGACTTCCCAGTTAGACACCCGAGGTTCCCTCTTGGGTTCGATTAATCTACCAGAGCAGCTCACAGCACTCAGAGAAATACTATATTTATAAGATGCCCGGTTTATTACGAAAGGACGGAACTCAGGAACAGGCAGATGGAAGAGATGCACGGGGCGAGATGGGGACCTGGTGTGGGGCTTCCACGCCCTGTGAGTGCGCCGTTCTCCCCAGACCTCCAGGTGTTCACGGACCCAGAAGCTCTACGGCCTGTTCTTTTGGAGTTTTACGGAGGCTTTATGATGTAGGCACGATGGATTACATCATGGCCATTGGTGACTGCTTCTCCCCTGGAGGTGGGCTGGGACTACAAGTTCCAACCCTCTGATCACTTGCTCTTTCCGGTCACCAGTCCCATCCGGAGGCCCCTCCCTAAGTCCCTTCATTAGCATAAGCTTTGTTGTGCTCTAAAGAGGGCCCAGATGAAGAAATGACCAAAGACGCTCCTGTCACTCAAGAACTTGGCAGAGGTTATCAGAGCTCTCTGCGGAAACCTCAAAGACCACATCCATCTCTTGTACCACAGGAGCTTAGGCTCCGTTCTCCTAGAGACAAATTACATTTAGGGCAGGAGTTGGTGGGGCCTCTTTTGACCCTGTCATAGGTCTGACTTCTGCTTCTTGGGTGTGACGCCCTAAAATGTCCCTGTCCTCATCCCTGTAAGCTGTGAATGTTAACTGTATGCGGCCAAGGAATTTTGCAGCTGGGATTAAATTAAGTTCAATTCATTATTTTTAATTAGATCAAATCTTGAGATGGGGCAATTGATTACCCTGGATTACCTGGTTGGGTCTGATGGAATCACGGGGTCCTTACAAAATGCTGGCAAGACGGAGGAGAAGGTAACGTGAAGGTGGAAGGCAGAGGCCCCGGGGGATGTGAGGGGCCAGGGGATGCAGCGGCCCCTAGGAGCTAGGAAGGGCAGGGAAACGCCTTGTCCCCCAGGGCCTCCGGAAGGAACCAGCCCTGCTGACACCTTGATTTGGGGCCTGGGAGATGCATTTAGACGTCTGACTTTCAGGACTGCAAGGAGCTATCTTTGTGTTGTTTTAAGCTGCTAAGTTTGGGGTCATGTTTTACAGGGGACACACATACTGGGTGAGGGCTTCTCTCTGCGGGATCATAATTAAGCCGTAGGGAGGCCTGAGTCTGAGCTATGGATCGTCATCTTTGGCATTTCAAAGCCTTGTCATCTAGCCCAAGTGAACTATTTTCACACTTCGCTGGCTCCCTGTGCCTTAATTTGGTCCCCAGCTTTGATCACCTGTATGACAGATGGACCTGGAATGAGTTCCAGAGCCAACAGGCAGAGCGCCTGACGTCAGGCACAAGAGATGTCACAGATGATTGGGGAAGTGTTTTGCTTGGGAGGGCCTGGTTTTAGGGAGCAGGATGTGGCCCCTGGGGGTGAGAGGGGGGAGTGGAAGGGGGAAGAGTGAAAGCTGATTCAAATAACCCCTTTTTTATAAGGGACTCCTTGTGTTGAGTTTAATTTAGTTTGATTATGAATATTGTTACTCAGATATGCATAAACATAAAAGTTAAGTGTTCACTTATGCTTATAGCTTTGGGGCAACTATAACGTCCAAAGATATTTCAAATTCAATGCAAATAAAACTGCCAACCCAGTAAAATGCAAATTAACAGCACTGAATTAATGTCATGGATGACGTTGCTTCGCTAAATTGAAATAGATGTTCTCAACACGACTTCTCGCACACTTGTGAAGTTCTGGCCTATTATCTTTGTTTCAGCTGAACTCTATTTAATTCTCTAAGAGGATATCCTTACGCTGAAAGAAGCATATACATCACAGTAATTAATTGATCTGTCTACAGTTTTCAGACCCCAGTGCAGATATTCAATGGATTCTCATTTGTGTAAAAATCAAAACAGACTGAGGTGAACCTTAGTATTTACTAGTGTATACTTAGTGGGTAAAAGGCAGGATAGTGGTCATCTGAGGGGAGAGAGGAGGTTGTATTGTAAAGGGGTGTGTGGGGGGTGTGCTTCTGGATTCCTGGCAGTGTTCAGTTTCATGACCTGGGTATTGTTTCTTGTTTCTGGTTTTTGTTTTTGTTTTTCCTACGCTGCTTTGTTCAGGGCATGAAACATAAGTGTACGACTGTTAGGATTATTATAAATGAACCGCAGTGTACCTCCATCAGAGCCAAGAAATAGAACACTGCTAGCACCCCAGAAAACATGTTCTCCTTCTAGGTATATCCTCCTTCTTCCCCTAAAAGTAACTTCTATCCTATCTATAGTAACAGTCACTTATTTATAGTTGTACAACTGAAGTATGCATCCCTAAATACTATGGGTTACTTTTTTTTTTTTTTAAGATTCTATTTATCTATTTGACAGAGAGAGAGATTTCAAGTAGGCAGAGAGGCAGGCAGAGAGAGAAGAGGAAGCCGGCTCCCTACTGAGCAGAGAGCCCAATGCGGGGCTCGATCCCAGGACCCTGAGATCATGACCTGAGCCAAAGGCAGAGGCTTAACCCACTGAGCCACCCAGGCACCCCAATACTATGGGTTACTTTTACCTGTTTTTGAACTTAATGGAAACCAAGGCATGTTATATATTTTCTTTTGTGTTTAACTCCTTTTTACTCAGTACTTATTTTTTAAGAGCCATCCACGTTGTTCCGTGTAGATGCAGTCCCTTCGTCTTCATTGTGACATAGAATACCATTGCATGTCACATGAACGTAAAATTGTTGGGACGCAGTAATTAACCCAGGGCACGTGTTTGGAATCAAAGAATTGCAATTTGGGGTATACAAGTTTGGGTAGCAACCCAAAGAGCCAAAGTTGCAAAATTTGGGGGTTTTTAAAGCAAAAGTTGGGTACTGGAGTCCAGCTCCAACAAGTCCAGGGGTCCCTGAAGGATGGACTGTGTCGGGGAAAGAAATGAGAGAGCCAGGAAATTCTTTTCTGATCACCAAGCAGGCATCTCTGGGATCTCTGCTCTGCCAATCTCAGTATTTTTATTTAAAGGCAGTGAGCAACATACATCAAAGGGCATGGTCTTTTGAAGTTGACTATTTTCTAAGAGATAAAGCGCTTTGGTCAATAAAAAAATTTTTTTACATTTTCTTTTTCCATGTGTCAACTCCCTCGACCAAGACAGAGATAAATTTAAGTAGTTTGCTCCCAAGTGTGCAGGTGCAAGTAGGTCATGCTCTTACTCTTAAGAAAGTTTAAGCAGATTCCCACAAAGGTAGAATAACAAGGTATTTAAAGGAAAACAAGTGAAGTGAAAAAACGTCTAGCTATTAGTATGATTAATACATAGGGTTTATGGTTAAACATAGGTTAAACTACAGCTAGGCCAGGTGTCTCTTTATCTTACACATTAACCATAATAGCGATATGTACATGAGTAAGGGTTAGTATTTTGCATAAGCTGTTTCTTAGTACCTGAGTACTTAGACACCATGGGGGTTCCATTCTTGTTATTTTTTTGGTAAGGTCTTTCTCAAAATCTTCCTACCTCTACATTTAATTATCATATTTGGCCAATAACCATTAAGGGAACATGTAGCAACCGGTGCCCTGCTTTTGCTTATGCCTTATTCTTAGATGAGGCTCCTTATCTTTGGGCAGAGCTGACTCCTGGTTCCAGGGCCTCAGCGTCTCAAAATTCTTCCTCCTGATCTGCAAGAGCTCAAAGAGATAACATTAGAAGGGACTGTTACAGGGAGAAGATTTAAGGTTTCCATACGGTTTGGGCTAATTGATCTCGGTCTGGTTAGGAGTGCCTAGAGGCCTAATGAGCAGGATCAATTCTTAGGTAAGGATCAGAGGCAATGGAGGGAGACCAGGTTTCCTTTGGTCGGCAGGAGCTGTGCAAACGCTGCCGTTCCCATGCTATGGCTGTGTCAGCCAGTGAGGCCCACGAGGCTCGCAGCAGTTGGGGGTTTTCAAAGCAAAGAGAGAATGTTTGTATGTTGTTTACAAACAATTTTTGATTTGCACTGGCAGTAAAAAGTTAATTTTGACCGAGTGAAATTGATTGCTAAGGCTCTCACTAAACAGTCTCTTACTGAAGGAAGTTGCCGCTGTTCTGGGTAAGTCCTTGGAATATTTGCCATTTTCCCCGTTCAGGAGTTCACCGTTCCACCAGTGAGGATGTGTACAGGGCCCATCCCCTTAATACCCCCAAGCTCCATCTCAAAACCTCTTGACATTAGGAACCCTATTTGATTTCATCTGTCACAAACTCTACCATAATTTATCTGTTTTCCTCTTGCTGGATTTCTGAGTGGTTTTCGGTGTTTGGCTATTACAACGTACGCTGCTGTGAACATTCTCAGACATGTCTTCCAGAGGCTCTATCTAAAGGGGTAGAATTGCTGGGTCATATCATGTACGTTACTAGATAATGCCAGCTGTTTTCCAGAATGGTTTTCCATGGTGGTTTTCATTGTGGTTTGAATGAGGTTGAACACCTATGCATATGTTTCTTGGCTATTTGGATTTCCTTTTTTGTGAAGGGTCTGCTCAAATATATATATATATATTTAATCCAAAGGCTATATGTTCATTCTGGATCTAAGCTTTTGTCAGTTGTGTATTGATATTATATTATTATTGCAGACATCTTCAAACTCTTAATAGTGTCTGTTGATGAATGGAGGTCCTTACTTTTAATATACCCAAGTTTATTTTTTCCCCTCTTGTTTAGTGCTTTTACGTATTCTGTTTGAGACGTTGTTCCCAATTCTAGATTATGAAGCTATGTCTTTGGTCTTCTAAGGCTTAATAGTTTTGTTTCCACACTTAGTAATGCACGTTAGGTACTACAGAGAGTCTGAAATTTTACCCTGCTTGCAAGCTAACAAGCTAGCCAGCTCAGTTTCATGAATGCTGGCAGAAGACACAAGCTCCTGGGTCAGAGACAGATGACTTTATTTCTCTCGGCGATGGCAGGAGTCAGAGTTTCAGTATTTTCTGGGGCCACTGCCCCAAGTCCAGAGTCCCACAGGGCAGACATTAAGAGGGCCCGGGACTCTGGTAGGTGCAGTTTGTCATGTTGTAGGAGAGGAACTCTGAGCCTAGGGAACCTGAATCTTTTATAATGGGCAGTAAGCCTGCCTGACCTTTGCTTCAGAGAGAGACATTGTCTTCATGATACTGGACAGTAAATAAACCCATCCATTTCCCCAGGGGCGGGGGGAGACACTGCATCTTCCAGGACTGGTCGTCATCTGAACATCCTTGAAAAGATAGTCTTGAATAAGAGCGCAGAACCTCTGGTTGCAAGACTCCCAGAAACATGAGAGACCTAGGGAGAATTCTCTCCTGGCAGTGGAACCCACCTGTTATTCAGTTGTGTGTCCCGAGGAGTAAGTGTCATCACTGTCCACACTGATATAGTTATCCCTGCACCAGGGGCTGGAAAAGTGGCCAATGCTGTCTTCCTGGGGCCAGGGGCCCGTGGGTGCGCTGGGGTTCCTGTCACGGAGGTGCAGGGCTGATGGGCGCTGCTGTACCCTCTGAGGTGCAGCTGATGGGGCTCTGTGGATGGTGGGAGGAGTCGCCTTCTTCCTCAGATCTTTTTTTTTTCTTTAAGATTTTATTTATTTATTTGACAGAGAGAGAGATCACAAGTAGGCTGAGAGGCAGGCAGAGAGAGAGCAGGGAGACTGATGCAGGACTAGATCCCAGGACCCTGAGATCATGATCTGAGCTGAAGGCAGAGGCTTTAACCCCCTGAGCCACCCAGGCGCCCTTTCCTCAGATCTTTAAGCGCATTGTTGTCCGTACAGAGCAAGAGCAAACATTTAAAATAGGCCTGCACTTCTCTTCACCTGTTCAATATTCAGTATGAAGGTGACTTTAGCATCTGACAGTTGAGTTAGATGGATCGTGGGCCCAGAGGTCTCTGTCTGTGCAGCTGGCCTCTTTCTGAGGTTTTAGTTTCTTGTTACTGATACTTGTTCTTTCCTTTCCAGTCTGAAAATCAGCCTCTTTGGCAGAATATATGGTAACCAACTGTCGAGACTTCTGCCGTGGAAAGTGATATTTTGTGAGCAAAACATAAAATCTGTCACAGAAGTAAATACACTATAGAGCAAAAGAGATTATCTGTCAACTCTCGGTCCAGGTAGGACACAGACCACAAATATTCCAGTAAGAGGGATCTCTAGTTGTATGGAGGTTGGAAGGCTGAGGAACCAACATGGAGGCTGGAATAATCCAAAGTGGTAAACAGAGGAAGCAGCTGCTTCCCCAGGGGGCAGGGTGGGGGGGTGGGCAGAGGAGTTGGGGGAAGGGAAGAGGTGCTAGTACAAAGCCTAAGTGGTCAGAGGAGAGACTGCTGTGGGTCATGCTCACCTGCAGGGGTGGTTGGAGCTGGGAAGCCAGGTGCCCGTGCTCTGGGTGCCAAGCGGGGGAGCGGGAGCTTCTCCTGGTGCTGGAAGGATCCTGCTGGAGGCCGGAAGCAGCAACCTGTCCGTTCTTCCTTCCTCCCTCTTTCCACTGTTGGCGCACAACGGGAAGACTGAGCGCCACAGACTGCTGAGTCCCAGCGCCAGTGTCACCCAGTAGTTACGGAGGGTAGGTTGGAACTGAGAGACAGTAGGCAGACAGCCCTAGAGACTCCGATTAGCCGACTGTCCAGACCAGGACATCCCACAACACCGTGAAAGCGTAATGCTCATCTTATTGCTAGATCCAGGGGCAGAGGCCTGCGGGTCCTTTTGGGGTGGGGGCCGGCTCTCCGGTCTGTCCGTGTGAAGTCGTGGCTCCTGGCAGGTCCTACACCGCAGCCAGTGGAGGCTAGGGTGGGAGCACAGTTTGGGTCTGATTATTTTCAAAGGCCAATGGAACTGGTTTGAGACCTTTGTGTGTTTTTGAGGTCAAAGCTAGGGGTCATAACATGTGAGGACTTGTTTGAGGCCCTCTACTGATCACCTGGGTAGCTGATGCAGTCAGGGAAAGGCGGCTAGGGAAGGGCAGATGCCGAGGGGAAGAAGGAGGTGATGGGTAAGGGGCATGTTGGTTTGGACCTCCAGGGGGCAGCTGGATGTGTGCATTTGGAGCTCAGGAGACTGATTCGGGGCTAGAGATAAGAAGTTGGGTGCTTGCTGGGATGTGAACCTTTGAGAGTATCCAGAATTTCCTAGGAGAGTGAGAAGAGATGATGGAAAAGCTGAAACCAGACCCCATAGGACCCCCAGCCTTTTCAAAGGGAGAGGAGCTGAAAAGGGGCCATGCTAACAGAAAGCTCTTCTTGCACCTTTCATCTTGGCCTTGACTTATTCGAATGGTCACAGAAAGCACCTGCAACAACCATGTTATAAGTTGAAAGCTGAGACCCCAAAGTGTTGCTGTAGGGACGGCCTCCTCAAACCACATCTGCCACAAGTATGATGCAGCCAACACACCCCGCAGCATCTCCCCTCCCTGCACGGCTGGCAGTGGGAGGTTGGCGGGTGAGCAGTGGGGTGGGGAGCGAGGGTGGGAAGGGACAGTGTTGCACCTGCTCTGTGCTCCCATGAGCGTGACCACCCTAATTTGGCTTTAGAATTCAGTGTGAGCCACGGATTTTCTTCCCTTGCTTTGTCATTATAGATGGGTTTTGTTTGTTTGTTTGTTTGTTTTGTTTTAGAAAGCAAAATTCCTAAACTTTCTGAGTCTATCTCCGTTTAGCCAAGAAGAGACAGAATATCGGGGTGGGCTCTCCAGTCTGCTTTGGGATCACAGAGTCAGGGTCTCTTCCTGAGTAAACCATCCAAGCAAACCAGTGTGGCCACAGGAAGAAGCCTGGGTGGGCTAGAGCAAGAATGATGGGAAAGCTGTTGTTTTGGTTTTGTTTTTGTTTTTTAAAGCTTAACTACCTTTCCCCCTAAATCGTAGAGATGGTCAGCATTTTGAGAAGAGCTGATATACCCACGTATGAATTTACATGACAATAAGATGCAGGGGTGATGTCTGCATCATGAACTTGCTTTCATTTTAGCGAAGGATTCTTCATTGACACCTTTAAATAAGCTCCTGAAGTGAATTTAAAATGTGTTTTAAATGACAAAAACCAGATTTACACAGAAGTTTTCAGGGACACATCCTGGAGAGAAAGTAAGGTTGTCAGCTGTTGAGCAAGGCCATGGAAGTTTTCCTGGGAGGGGAGAGAATGTAATATTCATTTCTACCTCTTTTCTCTTATCAGTATCTCAAAATAGACGGGTGGTACGTTTACTTGTCACTGTGCCTTCGCGACCACATCAGTGGCGGCTCGCTTGATTTTTTAGCCCTTTAGCCTTGAGCTAAAAAATGATCCGGTGGAAACAATGAGTATTTTCAGGTGCCTGTCCTTGGAAGTGTGTGGAAGGGCAGGGCTGGAGGGAGGGTTTGCTGAGAGGTGCGGGGTGGGCGCCCAGGAGGGGAGGGGAGCATCTTGGGGCAGAGCCGGAAAGAGCAGTCCTGAATTGCATACCCCAGGCACCTGCCCAAGCCCGCTCTTCCAGGGGGATGTCCCACGATAGGGGGATCCCGAGCCTGCTCTTCTGTGGGGGTGCCCCACGGTGGGGGGTGGATCCCGAGCCATTCCCAGCAGCTCTCAATTTTCTAACCTGAATTTTGGAGTAATGAATGAGCTCACATTCTGTGTTTTGGGGAGCTTTTAGGAAATCTCGGAAATGTTCTGGCCTTCTTCTCTAGATGCAGACCCAGCCTTAATTTACACATCCGGTGTGGCCTAAAGTACTTATATGGTTCTTTTGTTTTGTTTTGGCCATTCTTCTTCTCATGTCTCGGTGGCCTCCAACCTCCAGAAACCACCGAATGTGAAGTTCTAGAAGATTCTGCTCCCTGATACTCGGGAGCCCTGAGCTGGTGAAAGCAACAGCAGCCCCCAGCGATCACCAGAACCTTCTAGCCATGAACCGGGAAGATGCTGATTGGGGTTGAGTAATGTTAAATTTAACCCAACAGCAAAGGCCTGAGGGTGTGGTCAAGGTCATACGGAAGACTTCTCTGCCTATTTGGGCAGTTTACTGAAGTCTGGCTCTTCTTAGGGTCCTGGGGAGGTACATGGTTGCGGAGGGGGGCGGGGGCGGTGAGAGCAGATGGTGGTGGGTCACAGGCACAGGCCTCTGTGGCCCCAAAGGTTCTTATTTTTTGATTTGCAGGGTGGTGGGTGAATCAGCCTTTTCTCCAAAAAGCTTCAATGCATATAAGTTTTTAACCTATTAGCTGTTTTCTTTAAAAAAAAAAAAATCTAGGTTCTATATTCTTTGTTGTTTTGCTATAAGCGATGTATCTTCCCATTTCCAGAGAGAAATCACGTAGATTCATGCCTTCCACCTGTGACTTTCTGTTCAGCTGTTTTGTTTGTAGAGGAGGAATAAAAAAAAAAACAACTATCCCATATAACTTGTGCATAGAGATCCAGATAAAATCATAAGTTACCATTTTTGTGTTTTTTCCTTTTTTTTTTCCTCTCTGGAGGATACTGAAGCAACAGATTTGCTTTCCTTCAGTTGGGAGTCATGATTTTCTTTTCATTTCTTATCATCTAGGAACTGTATGATGAGATGCTTTCTTTCATCTTTGTAACTTACTGAAGGTTTTTGGGCCAGGAGACCACATGTGTTTGAGGCATTATGGTTATTTCCTTGATATCATTCAGGGCCCGGTTTCCAGGGACTTTTATTGGAGAAAAGTGTCACTCATAGAAATTCAAGCAGTATCCTTAATATGCCCTTCAGTACGTTTTTGGGGAGCAGTCTGTGGTCAGGGCCCTCCTGTTTGGCATGCCCTCTTCGGGTGCTGGGGCTCCCACGAGGACTAGGACAGGCCCCGTGCTGCTTCCAGACCTCTCACAGGTCCCTGCAAAAGGCTGACATGTGGGGTGATGAGGGCTCTGTGAGCACTTCCCCACAGGACGGGCCCTAGCTGGGTCTCAGTGATGCTGGCCTGCTGGGTCCAAGGACCCAGAGGGAATCCCTCACCACCAGCCAAGAGGGTTCTTGGCTTTGCACAGGATAGAAATAAAATACGAGCTGAGGGGAAGTGAGTGCAGGTTTACTGAAGCCGTAGAGAGAGTACAGATCTAGACAGAGCATCTGGGAAGCTCAGAAAGACAAGAAGAGTGAGTCTCAGCTTTGCTTGGGGCCTGGGGTTTTTACCGAGGTTTGGGGTGTCTGGTGCACGTGTTTTCTTAGACATCCAGGAACAAAGATGAGTGTTTGGCGGTCCCCCTCGGGTCCCTCATGCCCTGGAGCCAGGGTCTCGGTGGGTGGGTGGTCTTGGAACATGCTCCTGATGACTCTGCCTGGTCACTCCTTAGATATTACCTGTTGTGCTAGAAGATTCCAAAGCACCTCCTTGACCTTTGCAAGAAGGACCTGCCTTCTGTGTTCTGTAACGTATGTGTAAGGCAGAGGGGCAGGTCCTAGCAGGAACAGAGCAGGAAAAGGAAAACAAAACAGTTTTTCGTGGGGTCCATTTAATTTCCCCGTCTCATCAGGAGGCGGCTGAGCATGGCAGGACCCTTGAGCTGTGCCTCGAAGGGTAGCTGGTGGGAAGAGCCTTGCAGGCACGGGAGCAGTGTGTACAAAGGCAGGAAAGGACAAGGTGCTTCTGTGTGACTCAGAGTTCAGGAATCGAGGAGTGTGGGGGGTGCGTACGGGTTTGGCAGTGAATGAGGCCAGAGGGAGGTAGGAGGCAACCAGATCATGGCGGGCATGGCGCGCGGGGTGTAGGAGTGTGGGTTTTTTGCTAAAGGCAGCAGTCTAGGGGGCGACACTACCCGGTTGGTGTTTTGGATATCTCACTGGCAGCAAGTGGAGAAATCGGAGGAGCCCATTCAGGGGGCTGTTAGAGCAGTTTGGGGGTGAGATGACGGTGACCTGACTGAGGGTGCATTCATGGGGATGGAGGGACAGAAATGCACTCAAGAGCTGTTTGGGATGTAGGAGGGACGGGTGGCTGATTCCATGGTGGGGTTGGGGAAGGACACATGTGGAACGAGTGAGAGAGAAGACAGATCGGTAGCATCTCTGCAGTTGCTTACTTTTACTTACACGAGACACATGCGTGCGCGCGTGCACACACACACACACACACACACACACACACACACACACACACTCATGTTTCTGGGTTTCTGGGAGTCCCTTAGAGTTTCTCTAAGGTCTACAATAACTTTCTCGACTGTGTGAGTGGTGCTTCCACCAACTGAGAAAGGAATAAGGGCCAAGAATTAGATGTAAAGAATGGAATGATGAGTTTGTTAATTTTTAAATTGTGTAGTTGGGGTGTCCTTGGGTTATACAAAGACAGAGTCCAGCAGGCAATTGGAGTGTGGAAATAATTAAAGTTGAGGAGAGCAGTTTGGGCTGGAGGGGACAGATTTCCAAGTCAGCAGCATATGTAGGCTGATGGATAAATCCATGGGAATTGATTAAATCACCGGGGAAGCTCATGTAGGGCCAGAGAGAGAGGGGGCCAAGACGGTAACCATGCTTGAACAAAATGAAATCACAAAGGTAATGAAGGAGTGTCTAAGGGACACTAGTGTAAGGGGAGAAGGCTGAGGCCACGGAGGCCAAGGGAAGGGATACTTGTCTTTTTTAAGATTTTATTTATTTATTTGAGAGGGAGAGAGGGGAGCAGAGGGAGAAGGACAAGCAGACTCCACACTGAGTCCAGAGTCCCCGATGTGGAGGCCTGATCCCACCATCCTGAGCTCATGACCCGCGCTGAAACCAGGAGTTGGACACTTAACTGACTGAGCCACCCCAGTGCCCCGAAAAGGGATACTTTCGAGCAGGGAATGGTCAGTAGGGTCAGAATGCTGAAGGAGGCCATGTGAGCTCAGAGCTGAATTTTATTTTGGGGATTTAGATATGAAAGGTCCCCAGGGAGCATAGTTTAATTGGAGCCAGGTTATAAATTGCGTCAATTAGGAATGAGTTTGGCTGCAAGTCACTGTGACCACATACAGATCTGGATTTCTCTTATTCATCGAGCACGGAGACCAGAGGCAGGAGGCTGCTGCGGGTGTTCAGTCGCTTGGTGAAAGTCTCTGCAGTTTCCTTGGTCTCTGCTGGCTTCCACAGCCTCAGACGCCACAGGTCATGTTCCAAGTAGAAAGAAGGAAGAAAGAGCATCACCTTTTAATCAGGTGACATATTATTGTATATCACCTTTATGCCAGAGTTTCCCAGAAACCCCCATCCTAGGGGCTTCTGCTCAGTCTCGTTGGCCCTCATGGGTCGCTGGATCAGCTGTGGTTGTGGGAACCGAGGACGGGACTGGCACTGGTGGCCTAGTGAGCCTTTGCCTGGGTTGGGCGCATGGCCACCTTGAGTGACACCTGGGTACCATTAGCGAGGGTAGGAGGTTGTCCCGAGTGGGCAGCTGGCAGTGTGCTGCTGACCCAGGGTGGTGAGACATGAACAGTCTGTGGGGAGATGGGGATGGTCTGTGTGGAGGCTCTTGAAGAAGCTGTTCCGAGAAGTGAGGGGAAAGTAACCAGACGGGAACGTGGGCATGTAGCATGAGGTTCTGTGTGAGGGTGTGAAAGGCGTGAGTCCTGTCGACGTTGATTCCACCAGAGGTCTTCACAGCCTGCCCGGTGCCCACTGAGCTCGGAGATGGTGATCAGTAGGGAGGGGCTGTGTTTCGTTCTGTGGCTTTGGGAGCCTAATCAAATTGGCTGTAGGATGGAGTACACAGAAAGGTTGGGGAATCTAGAAACGTCTTCCCTAAAAGCTGTCCGCACTCAGCCTCCATGTGTCCCCTGTGTGAAGTCATGTAATGCGGTGTCAGTCTTGTCATGAGATCCTGCAGCTCTAATCCACTTGAACACCACGGCTGGCAGGGGGACTGGAGTCACACTTCTCCCCTTCCCCGGTGGGGGGCGGGGGTGACCTCAGCCAGCCCGTGGCCATCGGGAAGGAGGGCGTGTGCTCCTGTTTTCCTCTCTGAGGGTCCTTCCCCAGAGCCGCTGGCCCTCAGGATTTGGAGCATGTGGTGGAAGGAGGGGACAGTGGGACTGGGGAGTTTCTGCTGGTTTCTTTGGCTATGCAGATGGCCCCTCATAGGGGCCTCACTTGCTCCTGGGCCTCTCTGGTTGGTATTGGCTTGGCCCCCCTGCAATAAATGCACTTTTTTTTTTTTTTTTTTTACTGCTAGTGGCACTAACCCTCTTTCTGAAGATCCTCTGTCCCTATAATACTACAGGCTGCACTTCGGGCCCCAGGGTTTGCTGTCCTTTGATCTGCCCTGAGTTTGGGGGTGCACTTACTTCCCAGGACAGCAGTATCTCTTCTGTTCTCTCTCTTCCTCATGTTGGTGTAGGGCAAGGCACTCTGGACTTCTGCTCCTGTCTATAGGTTCTTAAAACTTCATAAACTAGTTGACCCAATATTGCAACTCACAGAGGCTCCGTGAAGACCAAGAAAAATCAACAGGGAAAGCCACTTGACTTTATAAAGGAGCAATTAATTTTTTCCCCTAAGATAAAGTGTTCTAAAAATGAATGTCAGAAAAGATCCTTCCCTCAGACTTTTCTCAGCAACATTAAATGCCAGAAAATACTATAACTTGCTGTCTCCCAAGTATTGAGGAGGGAATAGATTGACATCCAAATGTTGTATGTAGCTTGGTACCTAGAGGGCACTCCACCTTTTTTCTGTTGAGTGAATGCCTGAATGCAAAGGTCTCTACTCTGGAGTGGATGCAGAGAAACATGTGTAACTTGTTACTTTTGTAAACAGAAATATGCCCGTGTGTGTTCGCACGAGCACGTGTGTGTGTGTGTCTAAACTTAGGAAAAAGGTGGGAAGAGTTGTCCCAGACTGTCAACAGTGATTATGTCAGGGAGTAGGGGGACCTTTGCTTCTTAATTCTTGTAAGTCAAATTTTAATAAGATTTGATCATGTTTTACATTTTGTATTTCTCATTATGTTTTCAGTTTTATAAAATACCATCTACATAAAAAAACAGGAGCTATCATTGGTCAAGGCCTGGTTATACAATTTTGAAATTTAAAGCAAGGGGTTCCTGCTTATTTATTAAAAAACAACAATAACAGTGCAGGAGTACCATATGTTTTAGAACTCTCTTTAGACTGATACTTATTGGTGAGCATTAGGAATAAAGCTTTCTCAGCATCAACTTCCTACCTCCTTTTGAAGGTGATGAGATTTTCCTAGGATGCCCAGGATGGCTTGAGGAGAATGAAGTACATTTTTTCAGCCAGACTATTTCATGTGGTTCAAAACGTATTCTCTTCTTTGATTTTATAACTTCCTTCAAGAGCTATTTGACAGCATCCTTATGAAGTCTTCGCCTCCTTAGGTCAATGAAAAGGTACCGTAACAGAATAAATCAAAACAAAGGAAGAAAAGAAAAGAGTAACTTCCTCCCCTAGTCCCAGGGGAACCCTGGATTCCTATGTGTGTCTCTCTGTGGTCTGGGCCCCACGCACAGGGTCCCAGAAAGAGAGTGACCTTGGTGATCAATTACATTCCCAAAAGACTCTGCCTTAACTATGCAGGATCTTCCACAAAGGATATCCTGAAGGACCATAGTTTGGTCTGAAAGAGATCAAACACCACGAATACAGGCTAGAATAAAACTTTTTAAAAGGTCAGACTCGTGGAGTCCTACAACTAATGATCACTGGATGGGCATACGTGTGGGCATACTTATAAAGAAATATAATGAAACTTATGGGAACAAATGTCAATCTCATCCAACAACCCTAATTGAAAATGGCCAAAGAAATACAAAACCGTCATCAGTGCTGAAGACTAGAGAAGCCCTCCACCAATATGTCACCAACTTGGAGGAAGTTATGCCCAGTAGAGTGCAAACTGTCTCCTTGGTCAAATCATAGATAATCGCTGCTGAGAAAAAGCTAGGGTATGCAGAAAGTAAGTAGAAGAGATTCTACTAGACTCAGAAATTAGAGGCTATCACTGAGGCTGACGCCTCTTAGCTCCATGCCTAGGCTGAGAGGAGTCAGCCTCAGTGATAGCCTCAAATTTCTAGGCATGTTGCTGAGAGGAGTCAGCCATTGCACATATGGGGAACATTTACTCTAGTGGGAACCCCTTTCCCCCTGGTGCGTTCACAATTCAGAATCAGCTCCTGTAGGAAGCCCAAAGCCATGCCTGGCCTGAGGACATAGGCCTTCCTGGTAGAGTGGGTGGGGTGCTCAGAAGGTGGAGATGATCCTGAGCACACTTAGCCAAAATGGGTTTGGGCTAAACTTCTTTCTACTTCCCATCTCTTGTTGGTTTTTGTTGTGGATTCTGGGACACATTTCCTTGACTCTGGCTTCATATTCAAAGCAATTCATATTTCAGCTTTGTTTATTCTGTTCACCCCTTTTTTTTATTGAGGGTTTTGTTTTTGTTTTTGTTTTTTGCCCCCTTCTGATTTGCTCCTTTTTCATTGGAGCCTTTTCTTGTTTTATGCATATAGTATCTTCTCAAGTGTATCTGTGGGCATTAATGAGAAGTTATAGAAGTTCCCTTGCACACCTTCATCACCTCTGTTTCCTATGGTCATTTTAAAGTTTCCTTTTTGACATTTTCCCTCATGTTCCTAGTTTTCCTTAAATTTCTGATTCCTGGCCATCAGTTGATAAGAATGAAGGGCTGGGTCAAACCCTTAGGTAGTTGACTTAGGTTTTGTCTATTTTTCTAACAGTCTTCTTTTATTACTGGAAGGACTGAGTGTTGGGTGGGTGTGGTGACCAGTGAGCTTTTATAGGGTGAGGGCACAAGACACCAGACAGGAAGGCTGGAAAGAAGGGTTTTACTTTGGAAATGGAGGACTTTTACTAGCATCTCTGCCATATGCTTCTCTCTATATATGTATGTTTACAAGTTTATTTAAAGGTATTTGGTACAGTGGAGGGGAAGATGTGTGTATTCAGTCCATCATCTTGATTCAATGTCTGTGATACTTTTTATGTGTATTATCTCCTTACTGCCTCTTTGTGAGATTAATTGATTTCTTTATTCTGCTGCTATAACAATGAAACTTGTAGTAGCAGTTAGGGTGCAGAGGACAGAGTCATCATGTAATATAACCCCTGGGGCTTTTTTCTTATGAATATAGATTATTAGATTCTTATATGTTTTAGTCATGACTCTACTGCCCAGGGACTTCCAGATGTGGATAGTCAGACATGAACATTATTTCTACTCTTCAGATGGAAGAGGAAGAAACAGGCCAGCATTGTTTGTTAAACTTCCTTAGGGACAAATATCAAATAAATCATGATAAATAGGGCGTGTGCACATACTGAAAACATTGAATGCAGAGTTTATGGGAGGGAGTGGTTGAACACTTTTGACTGAAATAAAACAGTTCAGTAGTGATGGGTCTTACATTATAACACATCTGTTACAACAAAGTGATCTGTTAGAACAAAGTGAACACATTCCCATAGCCAGTTCTAGATCCAGAGTATTACCAGAATCCCAGAAAGCTCTCTTGTACCTTAACTTATAAGGTAACTACTACACTTTTATCACCATGGGTTAGTTTTGCCTGTTTTTAAATTTTATATGAATGAAATAGTACTGGATGTTCCCTTTTATTTTTGAACTTTATATAATCAGAATCCTACATCATGAGCTTCTTCAATGTTAACATCTGAAATCTACCCATGTAGATTTCCTCCATGAGACAGGAGCACTTTTTCCTTTTTAATTGTGATACAGAATTGCATTATAGAAATAGCTATAATCTAACTATTTTACTCTATTATTAATCGACATTTAGGGTGCTACTAGTTTTTGGTTATTATGAATAATGTTGCTTGTATATGAATTTTGGTTACATGTAAGGAATTTCTTCTGGGTCTTTACCTAGCAGTGGAATGAATGAGTCATAAAGTATAGCTTTTTTTTTTTTTAAAGATTTTTTTTTTTAAGATTTTTTATTTATTTGACACAGAGAGAGAGAGAGAGATCACAAGTAGGCAGAGAGGCAGGCAGAGAGACAGGGAGAGGAGGAAGCAGGCTCCCTGCTGAGCAGAGAGCCCGATGCGGGCCTCGATCCCAGGACGCTGAGATCATGACCTGAGCCGAAAGCAGAGGCTTTAACCCACTGAGCCACCCAGGCGCCCTAAAGTATAGCTTTTTATATATTTAATTATTGTGGGTTCTGCCAGACTGCTTTCCCAAGTCATGGCACCAATATAAACCCCACCAAGAGTGTATGAGTGTTCCCGTTGCTCCATTAACCCTTGGAGAAACTTGCATTATTGTTGTTATAAAATAATTTTAGCCACTCTGATAGTGATAAGGTCTCATCTCATTGTGGTTTAATATGTGTTTCCATGATGATAATGAGATGAAAACTTTTTTTCATGTTTATTGCTCATTTGGATATCCCCATTTGTGAAGTTGCCTGTAAGGCTTTTGCCCATGCTAAAAAATATTTAGTATGCTGCCTTCTGCTTAATGGCTTGCAGGGATTCTTAATATCTGAATGTGATTCTTTTTCAGGTGAATGTATTGAAAATATCTTTTTCTTCTCTATACAGAACTTGATTTTTTAAAGTGGGTTCCACATGGAGCCCAATGTGGGGCTTGAACTCACAACCCTGAGATCAAGAACTGAGTTGAGATCAAGAGTCAGATGCTTAACTGACTGAGCCACCCAGGTGTCCCAGGAATTGTTTTTGATGTATGGTGTGAGGTACAGGTCCTAAATTATTTTTAAGAATAAAGTGATCCTGGGGGCGCCTGGGTGGCTCAGTCAGTTAAGCGCTGCCTGCCTTGGCTCAGGTCATGATCTCAGGGTCCTGGGATCGAGCCCCACATCACACTCCTTGCTTAGTGGAGAGCCTGCTTCTCCCTCTCCCTCCATCTGCTTCTGTCTACTTGTGCTCTCACTGTCTCTGTCAAATAAATAAATAAAATATTAAAAAAAAAAAAAAGAATAAAGTGATCCTGAAAGGCGAGAGTTTGAGAACTGATTTAGAGCTCTAAAAATTCCCTCTAAGCAACAGTTTTAGCTACATCCCACAAGTTTAAATATATTTCTCTATTTGGTATTGCTCACTTATAGGTACTTCTTAATCTCTCTAGCAACTATATATTTGATTCAGGTTATTTAGTTGTATTGTTTAATTTTCAAATAATTTGGAAAATTTTTCAGGTATTGATTTCTTTGTTAATTTCACTGTGGTCAGAGAACATACTCGGAATGAAATTGTTGGAAACATGCTTCATGATTCAGCAAATGGTCTGTTTTGGTAAATGGGCCATGTCTACTTGAATACCACTGTTATTCTGTCCTATTTGCTATAGTGTTCTCCATGTGTAAATTAGATTGTTCAAATCAAGTCAGTGTACTGATTTTTTTTTTTTGGTCTGTTTTATTTATTACTGAGAGAGCTGTATTAAAAAATGGAAATATTTGAAATCATTTGTTTCTAGTTTTTTAAGATATTCCTTTATACATTTAGAGGTTATGCTATTAAGTGCGTACAGATTTAGGATTTTTTTTTTTTTTTAAAGATTTTATTTATTTATTTCACAGAGGGAGA